>JARYGA010019874.1:0-66567 GCA_030545235.1 Helianthus tuberosus
TAGTGGTGAACCTATTGTACTCGATTCTGTTCTTCAAAATTGCTAGTTGAACCTTAATAACCATGTTTTCCCTATTGACCTCACACCGATGCAACTTGGGAGCTTCGATGTTATAGTAGGAATGGATTGGTTAGCCAAGTACCATGCTGAGGTGGTTTGTTTTGAGAAGATTGTCCGCATACCCCTTTCGACTGGTGAAACCTTAGAAGTTCGTGGGGAGAAACATGTTAGTAGCCTTAAACTCATGTCTTGTAGCCAAGCCCAAAAATACATACGAAAGAAATATGTCGCCTTCTTGGCACATGTCGTAGAGGAGAAAGACAAAGGTAAGACTATCCAAGATATCCCTGTTGTTCGGGATTATCCTGAGGTATTTCCTGAAGAATTACCTGGTTTACCCCCTGTGCGCCAAGTTGAGTTCCGAATTGATCTTGTACCTGGTGCAAATCCTATTGCTAAATCACCTTACCGTCTTGCACCGTCTGAGATGCAAGATTTATCTAAGCAGCTTCAGGAGCTTTCTGACAAAGGATTCATTCGTCTGAACTTTTCACCTTGGGGCGCTCCTGCCTATTCGTGAAAAAGAAAGATGGATCTTTCAGGATGTGTATCGATTATCATGAGCTTAACAAGCTTACCATCAAGAATCGATATCCTATACCTCGCATTGATGATCTCTTTGATCAGCTACATGGCGCAACTTTCTTTTCAAAGATTGATCTATGTTCTGGGTATCATCAACTTCGAGTACTTGAAGAAGATATTCCCAAGACAGCTTTCCATACAAGATATGGTCATTATGAGTTTACTGTTATGCCTTTCGGTCTAACAAATGCTCTTGCTGTTTTCATGGACTTGAATAGGGTTTGTAAGCCTTATTTGGACAAGTTCATCATCGTATTCATTGATCACATCCTAATCTATTCTAAGACACAAGCTGATCATGAGCAACATCTCCGTCTTACGATGGAGCTCCTAAAGAAAGAACAGCTTTTTCGCCAAATTCTCCAAGTGTGAATTCTGGCTTAAGGAAGTTCAATTTTTGGGGCACATCATTAACGAACTAGGTATACATGTAGATCCCGCCAAAATCAGTGCGATTAAGGATTGGGATACACCTACTACTCCTACCGAGGTTCGTTCATTTCTTGGTCTAACGGGTTATTACCGCCGTTTCATTAAAAACTTCTCCAAAATTACGGTTCCTCTCACTGCTTTATATCAGAAGAACAAACCTTTTGAGTGGGGACCCAAACAGGAGGAAGCTTTTCAGACCTTGAAACATAAGCTCTGTGATGCACCTATTCTATCTTTACCTAAGGGCAACGACGATTTTGTCGTATACTATGATGCGTCTAACTTAGGCCTTGGCTGTGTTCTTATGCAAAGAAACAAAGTCATAGCTTATGCATCAAGACAGCTGAAGGTACACGAGAAAAACTACACAACTCATGATCTTGAGTTAGGTGCAGTAGTTTTTTCTCTCAAAATCTGGAGACACTACCTTTACGGTACAAAGTGTGTAGTGTTTACTGACCACAAGAGTCTCCAGCATATTTTCAATCAGAAGGAACTTAACATGAGGCAACGACGTTGGGTTGAACTTCTAAACGACTACGATTGCGAAATTCGCTACCATCCTGGAAAGGCGAATGTCGTGGCTGACGCATTAAGTCGTAAGGAATGTGTCAAGCTTCACTGTGTTCAAGTTCGATCTGACATTCAAACCCGCATTTCTCAGGCTCAACATACTTGTGTTACACAAGGTTTGATGGGTAAAGAATTAACATATCATCTTAAACCTGAACTTGAACTGAGATGCTTTGGGTTATTTTATTTCATGGGCCGTTTGTGGGTCCCAAGTCAAGACAATCTTCGCACCTTGCTAATGGATGTAGCTCACAAGTCTCGTTATTCTATTCATCCTGGTGCAGATGAAATGTATAAGGATCTTCGAACCCAGTACTAGTAGCCGGGTATGAAGAAAGACATTGCCTTATATGTTTCGAAAAGCCTTACTTGTCTTAAAGTTAAGGCAGAACATCAACATCCCTCTGGATTATTGGAGCAACCGGAGATTCCAGTTTGGAAATGGGAAAACATTGCTATGGATCTCATTACCAAGCTACCACGTACTAAAAGAGGTCATGATGCCATTTGGGTAATCGTTGATCGTCTAACAAAGTCAGCATATTTCTTGCCAATCCATGAGGATCTATCTGCTGCAAGCTTGCTAAAATCTGTGTTGATGAGATTGTATCTCGACATGGCGTTCCTTTGAACATCATATCTGACAGAGCTGCTCGATTCTCATCTCGCTTTTGGAGGACCATGCAATCTGCCATGGGAACCTAAGTCAATTTGAGCACAGCATAGCATCCCTAAACAGATGGTCAATCTAAAAGAACAATCCAGACACTGGAGGATATGCTTAGAGCTTGTGTGATTGATTTTGGTGGTAGTTGGGATTCGCATCTACCATTGATCGAATTCTCCTACAACAATAGTTATCACTCTAGCATCAACATGGCTCCTTTCGAAGGTTTATAAGGACGAAAATGTTGTTCACCGGTCTGCTGGAATGAGATAGGCGAAGCTCAGCTTACTTGACCTGAACTCATTATAGAGACTACAGATAAGGTTAAGAAGATTCGTGATAACCTTCAGACAGCTAGAAGCCGTCAAAAGAGTTACGCGGATCGACGACGCAAGCCCTTAGAATTTCAAGTCGGTTATCACGTCCTACTCAAGGTATCCCCTTGGAAAGGTGTGATTAGATTTGGAAAGAAAGGAAAACTTGCACCACGCTATGTTGGACCATGCAAGATCGTTGAAAGAATCGAAAAAGTAGCCTACAGACTTGAGCTACCTCCTGAACTTGGAAATGTTCATCCAACTTTCCACGTGTACAATCTCAAAAAGTGTTTAGCTGATGAGAACCTCCACATACCACTTGATGAAATTCGTGTTGATAACACGATGCATTTCGTTGAGAAACCTGTGGAAATCATGGACCGTGAAGTCAAAAAGCTCAAACACAAGCGCATCCCAATTGTCAAAGTTCATTGGGAATCTAAAAGTGGCCCAGAATTTACTTGGGAACGTGAAGATCAAATGAAAGCGAAATATCCTCATCTATTCTCACAAGTTTCCTCTAAATAAATTTCGGGACGAAATTTCCTAAAGTAGAGGAGACTGTGACATCTGTGCTTGTGTTATCATTGTACAAACTCTGAACAACTCAATATCAATAAAACAATGTTTTTTGATCCCAAAATTTGTTTATTTATGTTTGACATTTTGCACGTTTTGAGTTTTGATCGATTTTAAACTCTATATCGCTTTCTGGAAAGTTAAACGCAAACTGATGCATAAACATAATCAGTTTAACGCTCCAAACACTCCGGAACAGCAACATAAGCTTAACATACCTTAAATAACCTTTACATAACTTAGAAATAAGTTTTAAAGGGTTTGGTATGGCAAAAACAAGTTTATTCGCTCGCAGGGACTATTTGCGTCAAACTGCAAAAGTCTGCCGTTTCGTAAGGCAACGTACATCCTGGAATATGATCATAAGTTAAACATACCATAAATAACCTAAACATATCTTAGAAATAAGCTTTGAGTGGTTCGGTGTGCGAAAATATGCTTATTCGATCATACAGGGACTAAAAGTGTCAAAATGGGCGTAAGTTTGCATTTACGCGCATATCTTACGTTCTGACCTCACCCGGACATCCAAAAAATTTTTTTGACACAAAAATATTTTATTTTAGTGATCGGAATGCAAAAATACCATTCGTCGCTTAATTTGGATCGTTTTCGCGTCCGTTCAAGTTTCGCCGTAATTAACCGAACAACGTGATCGTACAACCAAACGAACCGACATCCATGATATTTCCAAGCATATTTCATGTCCCCTATACTTTGAAAACCTTGTAGATCCTTGTAAATGGCTTAACGGAGGTTAAATACGTCAAATGTGCATGAATATGTGTGTAGGGACTGAAACTGTCAATTCGGAAACTTCTGGCATCACCCACGCGTCGCGCCACAGCCTAGAGGCTGTGCTGTGGCACCACGCCACCACCACATCTGGACAGAATCATCATTGTCAGCAGCAGTTTGATATTTCAGGGACCATTCTTGCAATTTCTTTGTGTGGTAGCCAAGTAAACACCTCTCCAAGCAAAGGATAGCTGTCATATACACATGTATGGCTAGGATTTCTTGCTTGGTGGCCAAACAAACCACTTGTAATGATCCTAGAGCCTCACCACAACTATAAATACCCCCCACCTCTTCCTCATTCCTTGCTCAGTCTCATTTTGGAACTCTAAGTGGAGGAATCCCTGCAAAGGAACCAACTACCTGAGTTCTAAGATCATCCTTCTAGCCTTTGAATACCTTGTAAGTGTTCTTTCATGGCTTAGTAGTGATTTTCAGCTTATTAGAGCTGAAAGTCAAACTGTTTGACCAACAGTTTGACTTTCGGTTTTGACCATCAATTGGTCAAGTCAAAGTTCAATTGAACTTTGCAACGTGATTGTAATCACGATGGTTATAATCCTTAGCGATTATACCTACTGATTACCACGTTAACTAGGTGTAGTGACGAGTCAAAGTTTCGGTCAAAATGCGTATTCGCGCGCATTTTGCAACGGAACTACTTTTAGGTATCAAAACCCTTTGTTTTGATACCAAATCAGTTTTCTAAGTTTGTTAAACATGTTTTGACATGTTTAACTCGTCACTACTAGTTTAGTGCTTGTTTAGGGTCGTAAGTTAAGCGGTCTAAACAACCGCTTATATTTTCGAACCCGACTCGTTTGGTCGATCATTAGGATCCGACCAAGCATGTTTAGTGATCATAGTTGCATAGGGAATAACCTCTGAGGTTATACCTTATGATCACATAGGATTGGTTAGTCATTTGTTAAGTAGGTTATATGCCCATAGAAAATGACCAAAACGCCCTTTTTGAACATAAATCCACATTATGCATATGTGAACATGTTTTAGACATATAATCTGATTTAGTAACATGTTTAGGTATAATTGGGCATGTAATACTTGACATAGCTCATTGATAACCATCCGACCATAGTTTTACGCAACCGACGCCTTATAGTAGCTTATACTTCCATAACGGGTCGAAACGGGTCAAAAGCACTTAGGTAGACTTCCAAATCAGAATGTTAGCTCTATTAAATCATGCCATATGAGTTCAAATACTCATTTAATTTATAGAACATCATTCTATCCTATCTCCCTATTTAGGATCCGATTATTAACGTAGCTACCTATACTAGGTGCCTTGTTGATTCCGTGATCCTTGGAGCTTGATTTGGTCTTAATCTCAAGACTAATAAGCAATCCCAAGTGAGTACATAGTCCCCTCTTTTACCGCTTTCGAATACTTTGGGGTGATACACATGTGCATACTTGTTACTTTCGTGCTTTCAATTGCTTTTCTGACATAAACATGCTAGTTTCACCTAGTACACATATAGTACATGATTTCCCATTGTGTTTTGCTATGTATGTTTACTTAGCATGCTAGCACATTGATTTCATAAGACACTTTTGTTGCATATGTTTACTCAGCATATGGACACATCGATTTACATAACATTTTTGCTATGTATGCTTACTTAGCATGCTAGCACATTGATTTCATGAACATTTCTACTATGTATGCTTACTTAGCCTACGTAGTACAAGGTTTTCACATGCTACATTGGTTATGACATTTGGTATGTTTAATCGGGACAATAATACATTCATTAACATTGATCACGCCGCTCGGTAGTATGTAATGGTACCATAGGACTTGACAAATCTCGTTTCCGACTTCCTAGGTTTGTTTGGAAGTTGGGAATGACAGAATCCGATATACAAAATTTAGATAAACTTTTAATTTGTTTAAAGGTTTGTCGCCACAGTCGCAAGGCTTGAATGTATGCGATTAACATTACTACATAAATGTTTGTAATCATAAAGCATTGTTTTCTGTAAAACATATCATTTGATTTAAACTTTGGTTTATTCAAAAACTTTGTTTTGTACATTTTCCTACGGGGTTGAGTAAATTCTTTTATTCACCGTACATGACATTGTTTTCACATAGACATTATCATATAGTTTGAGTAGATACTTTCTATTTGCTATACATTACATTTGGGTATAAATGGCACAGTTTACACATGACATTGAACATGGTTTACACATAAACATTTTGACATTGGTTTTAAACAAGACATTTTGGTTGATTATTGGTGAGTGACTTATATAACGAGGCTATGTGTTATATGATAAAAGCATGGTGGATATGCCGCTGGTACTTCCTATATATAAGTGCTTTTATTATATTACTCGTAGTAGCGTTATCTAAGCCACTTTGACAGGAACAAATACATGATACATTTTTGTACAAAAAAACACGTCATTGTTTTACAAATCACATATTTTATACAAATTCATTTCCACTTGGTTATTTATTTAACCATGCATTGTTCTTTTATATCATATGATTTTCTTATCGATTTTCACATGATTTTATAAAAGAAAACATTTTACAAGGTTCATGACTACTTTTGTTAAACACTTCTTTTAACTTCAAGTCATGAATCCTGCATAAACAAAACCTATGTATCTCACAGGCATTTTTATGCTGACGTACCTATTTTCGCATGTGTTTCAGGTGCTAGTGCATGATGATGTTTGTGCTACACTTAGACGGACTTGGGCCTTAGTGACTTAAAAGACAGTTAATTATGTTATGTTTCTGTTAATTTCCAAGACAATGTAAACTCTTTAATCAATAATACAAAACTTTAATTACCATGGTAGTTGAAACAATAATTATGTCGCTCCACTCCCCGACGTTTCCGCCGCGATTTGTTGTTTTACGCGGTCTGGGTGTGACAATTGTGAAAATCCCATTTTCATTCTCTTGGTGTCCAAAATACCAATTACCAAAATATACTTGTAAATAATTTTCCGGGATATTTTGTGAGTTATATTCCTTTGTTCGGTTTGTCCAATATTTTGGTTATAATTTATATGTTCATTCTCTTGGAATTTTGGTAATATTTTGGATTATAACTTCTTGGTATTTTGGTGAGTTATATTATTTCAAGTCCTAAAATAATATAACTAATACACATAATATACAAATAATCACACACATGGTGTCTTCTAAATATATATTTCCTAAATACATATTTAGTCACTTTTATTTATAAAAACCAACCTCCAATATTTATAATTTTTGTAACAAAAATTATGGCAAACTTTATGTAAAAGTTCATGGTTTAAAATATACTTGTAAATATTTGTTTAAAAATATTTTTCTAAGTGTTTAATTTTTAGAAACATTTTGTCATAATTTCCCCTAAAAATGGAGGTTTCTATACCTTGAAGGTATATCATTTTCTTTTGTAAATCAACACAATCAATCAACAATCAACAATAAACAATAAACAATCTATACTTACCAATCTTGCCAAAAACAAGCATAAACTACTACTTCATGAACTTGAATATTCACAAAAATTTGTAGTAACTTACTAGTGTATTTAGTAAGTCTTGTTACTCTTTAAAGTGTGGTTGATTCTTCAAAAACATCATTTTTTTAAAGAATCTAGATCTTTACAAATTAGAATCATATTTTCTAAAAATGTTTCTTCTTAGATTTTTCTTGTTACATAAGTGTTTCTACACTTTATTAACCACCAAAAATAAGGTTTATTTGTTTAAGAACCAAGTTTAAGTAAAACTTGTATTTTTAACTTGGTTTCTTGAAAATCACTCTTGAAATCTTAGATCTACAAGACTTACATTTGATTTTAATCATTATTTCACAAGAACACATTATATTCTTTCAAGTTCATGACTTTTGTGAGGATGATCCATTAATCTTTAACACTTTCATCCTCTCATCTTGCTAGACTTTGTTTTTAATCATGATCTAGCAAGATCATATGATGATCTACATCATTTTCATAAGTAATCAATCATCAAGTATCACAACAACACTAAACAACATGATTTCTTTAAGTTTCCTTATAATTTCAAGCTTATGTTCATGTTTCATCTTCTTATTTCTTAGTGTTCTTCATGATAATCCACATGTGTCATCTTTTAACCACTTAAACAAGATGTAAAATGAAAAGATTAGTGTTCTTACTACTAGCTCAAGGCTAGGGATGATCAAGGGAAGAAATGAAGTGGATAAAAGCAAATGGTGAAGGTCCTTCAACTTTCGAAAGCTCCAAGCTTCTTTGTGCACCTTCTAACACCTTTGAACATATGTGGATTGGATGGGAAACGATTCAAGATGATGGATGGGTGTGGGGTGCTCTTGGCCGTAGCTATGGGGGAAAGATAAGGGGGTTGTAGTTGTTTTAAGAAGATGAGGGTAAGGTAGGTTATAACTCAGGGTTTATATAATCTAATTTCCAACATCTCAAGATCTTCATGGATTTTATGCTATCTAAAGTATGGGACAAGATCCATTATAATATGTGAAGAAAATCAAGTGTGGGGCCATGATGTTGGCCATCCATAGGTTGGGGGGAGTAGACTAGGCTAAAACCATATGGTAAGTTCATAGTTGAAAATCAAGTATATAGTTAGGTGTTTAGTTAGTTGATATTTATATAGTGTGTTATGATGTTCGGGAGCCATAACTAGCTTGGTAATGTTAAAACAATGCTTTTAGTGAAAATTTGGTGTTTCGGGTAGTGTCCGGTTGTTCGGTTGGTTACCGGTTCGTTAAGGTGCTAAACTACGTAGTTTAGTGTGCTTTATGTTACCTTTTATGACAGTTTCGATTCCCGACACTAAGGAAAGTATTCAGGACCATTTAAGCATATTTCTGCATGATATAAATGTGTTTAAATGCTGAATTTGCATATTTTCTGCAGAATTCTGCAGTTTATGTGAGTTTTAGGCACTTTCCGGCACTTAAACTATCACTAGGAAGGCAGTTTTGTGATCCTTACTTTCCTACACACTATACTAGTGTAATACTTGGTTTCTGGCTCATTCTGTGTCTCAATACAATGTTCGTCTTTCTACTGAACTCTGTCAGCATTTTTCTGATTTGCCGGATAACTGTGCTAACTGTTTTCGTGCATCATTTGAATCAATAAAGTTCTCATGCAATAATGACATGACATTAAGCAATATATGATGCACATGTATGTATATGGTAATAATCAGAAGCAATTCAAGTAATTAATTGTAATTTAGCACAGTCATTAAGCACTAATCGTTATTTAATAATTGTACGGATGTATGCAAATTTGACAGTTGTCACATCGATGTTCACACCCGCGCCATGAGAGAAGTTTTATTAGGTTACTAAAGATTTTGAAATTTCCTCTTCACACGACGTTAGCTTGAGTCGATTGTTACGCCAGCGTTATAAGAAAATCTCGTTTTGTACAAGGTTTAGATTAAATTTAGAAAAAGTTTTTGTAAGAAAAGGCTTTGTTTACACAAGGGTTTTATTAATGTCAAAAAAAGTTTATATTTTGAAGTCGGTCCCGCATGGAACCTTCCCATGAAAGTTCGACAATATGGCTAAAACACTTATATATAGGAAGTACCTGTCACACCCCAACCGATGGCGGAAACATCGGGGCGCGGCACTGAGCGAAACAGATTGTCCAGAAGTTTCCATAACAACTATATTTACCAAATATTTAAAGCAACACGTCCCATACCATGTCATAGATGATAATACAATTATTACAGAAAAGATCTAGTCAAATTGTTCTGTTCTGACAACTCAGATTTTTATTACAGACAATAGTTTATTGTTGACCTAGGTCTTTCCTAGCCTTGATTTCACAGCAAAGTAAGCAAATATGCATCCTAAGCACCTGTCACATACGTTAAAGTAAAAGTCAATACACATAGTGTAAAGGTGAGCATACAAGTTTGATAATAGCATATAGAGTTCGAAAGCGTTACGCATAACTAGCACGTACACAGTGTAAAATGAGGCATATTAGTTATCGACATGAACCTATCGATACCAATGACTGCGGGTTGACCGCCCAAGGCAGTTCGCGATACACACTCACCACTGTGAGCCATGAAGGTAATTGTCCTTAACAACCCCTGAGTGAACAGGTGCTGAGTCCAAACTAATAGTACTATCATTGCTAAGGCAGGTAGACAACATTCCATGTGTAAACATAACAAACAAGCATTCATTAAGTCACGTATACATGCGATAACAGTTAGCGTTTAAAGTATTGCGCAGTGTGTTCGATGTGATTTCGCATAAGTAACGTATGTAACACCCAAAAGTGCGCAAAGTCAAAAGGGTTCGAGTATACTCACAGCGATTGATGGATTGAAGGGAGCGCTAGAGAGTAGGGTTAGCCTGAACAGATTGATAGCATAACGATAAGCGACGCGTAAAACGATAGCGAGTGCAAGTGGGTAGGAAAGCAATTCGATCGGATGGTAGTCCGATCAGACAGCAGGTCGTTTGAGTGACAATCCGTTCGGACGGTCGTTCGGTCGGATGACCGTTCGAGTGGATTGTTACTTCCTTTTGGAAGGATGTGTTTGTGTATGATGGCTTGACTTTTGAAGTTTTCGTTGTAGCATTTTGAAAACATAGAAGTATCTCTACCTTTCAGGTCGATCGATCGAACGACCGTTCGATCGGGCGACAGTCCGATAGGTTGGGCACTTTAGCGAGAACAAGTTCACAGCAGTTTGTTGTTCGATCGAATTGTAGTCCGATCGGGTGGCAACTTACTGGTATTGAACATGTTGAAAATTGTTTAAGTGTTGAAGTCAGAACATTACATGGTCGAGTGGTAGTCCGATCGAATGGTAACCCGATCGGTCAGCCCTTCGTTCAATGTTCATCCTTCAGGGTTTTGAAACAAAAGTTAAGTGTGGGATCTAGGTGTAGATCGAACGGGTGACAGCCGTTCGGATGACAGTCCGATCGGACGGTAGTCCGATCGAACGGCATTCCATCCTGGTTGTTCCGTTCGTCTTACACTTGGTTGTTTTGATAGTTTGTCGTTTTATCGAGATGTTTTGATAACGTGTTAAGCAACAGAAACATCATCAATACCTGGTACTCCTGATCGGACAGGAATCACCCAAATCTGATTAGTTAACTGTTCGAGATGGTGTTCCATGTTTAACCCGAAATCGGTAAACCTCGTGGATAGAATCCAGATCTTGGACCACACAACCACAAGAATGAGTAGGAAGTCGGTGCAAGCTCCGATTCTATCGGTTTTGAGTGCATTGAGTGTAAAAGAGTTGAAAGAAAGTTGAAAAACCATCTTTCAATCCTTTTCGTTGTGAATATGTTTAGATCTATGAAAGATCCTTGTTTGTTTATGTGGAAATCGGTTAGATCTAAATTGTTCTTGGTGGATTGTGGCCAAAACATTAAGTTCTCAAGAACACATAATGACGTCATCCTAGAACACCTTGAATCTTGATGATTTCATGGTTAAAAGTTTAGATTCAAAAGATAGAAAGGTGCAGGAGTGCATATAGATTAAGGAAGTACAAGATTTAGGACGAGATCTTACCGGAATTGCGAGAAATCGGAGAAAAAGCAAGGTTAGAGCGCTGGTCGGACGTCAGAGAGCAAAAGTGGAAAGTTTGATGGTGACATGGGGTATTTATAGGGTTACCCAAAGTGGAAAGGAGCTGGTCGATCGGTTGGCAGCCCGGTCGAACGGCTGGCCGATCGAGCGACAGCTCGATCGAACGGCTGGTCGATCGGCTGGTGACCTGATCGATCGGTCGCTTGGTTCAAGTGTTCGGTGCGACGAGTTTTGCCGTTTCGATTGCGATTGCGAGCGTTGCGATGCGATAGAATTTCCTAGTCAAATTACTTTTAATCCCAACTACTATATCAACATACAAGCATCCTTATTTCATATTCGTTTAGCGTTTGCGATTCGATTGCGATTGAGTTTCGATTGCATTTCGATTAGTTACCACACATAACATAAATAAACACGCACAAGTAACACATAAGGCACACACACACGTATAACAATAGCCAAAATGCGTAATTCGAGTTGCGAGTGCATTTGCGATAGCGATAAAGCGATTAATCATGCGATAAATGTCGAATAAACCTCGATTATAATACGTACTCCACATAATAAAACTAACGTAAAACGAAAAATAGACTAACTACAAGTCAAAGAAGTCAAAACAGGAATTGAGTAAGGAGAGACAGATCGCAGTTAGCAATCTTGTCTTCCTTTTACTTCAATCTTGACTTTGAATTTGACTTTCGAAACACGGGGTGTTACAGCCTCCCCTAGTTGAGGGAATTTTGTCCTGAAATTAGGCCAAAGCCGTAACAAACAATTGTGGGTACTTCGCCTTCATGTCGCTTTTGAGTTCCCAAGTGAACTCTGCGCCTCGTTTGCCTTCCCATCAGACTTTCACAATAGGAATGCGCGAGTGTCTGAGCTGCTTGGTTTGGCAATCCATGATTTCGACAGGCTTCTCCACGAAGTGTAGTGTTTCGTTTACTTGGAGGTCATCGAGAGGTACAATCAAATCATGCTCAGCCAGGCACTTTCGGAGGTTTGACACATGGAAAGTCGGGTGGACATTACTAAGTTCCTCCGGTAGTTCGAGTCTGTAGGCGACTTTTCCAATCCTTTCCAGAATCTTAAAAGGTCCAACATATCGAGGCGCTAGTTTCCCTTTCTTGCCGAATCTGACCACACCCTTACAAGGTGATACCTTTAGGAGTACGTAGTCGCCAACGTCAAATTCAAGGGGCCTGCGTCGTCTATCGGCGTAACTTTTCTGTCGACTTCGAGCTTTCAACAAGTTGTCTCGAATTTGGAGGACTTTGTCAGTCGTTTCTTGTAACAGCTCGGGACCGGTTAATTGAGAGTGACCGATCTCGTGCCACACAATAGGCGATCAACATTTTCTTCCTTATAAAGCCTCGAATGGTGCCATTTGAATGCTGGAATGATAATTATTGTTATACAAGAATTCGAATAACGGCAGGTATGCATCCCAATTACCACCGAAATCTATGACACACGAACGGAGCATGTCTTCAAGAGTACGGATCGTTCTCTCAGTCTGATGTTCGGTTTGAGGGTGGAAGGTGGTACTCAGATTAAGCGTTGTACCGAGAGCAGCTTGAAACGTTTCCCACAATCGCGAGGTAAACCGAGCATCACGGTCAGAAATGATGTCGCGAGGCGTCCCATGTCGACAAATGATCTCATTGGTGTAGATTCGGGCTAATCGTTCTACCTTGTAGTCTTCCCGTATTGGCAAAAAGTGGGCTGATTTGGTCAAACGGTCGACAACAACCCAGATGCTGTCGTGACCTGAGGGCGCGCACGGGAGCTTAGTTATGAAGTCCATAGCTATGCTCTCCCACTTCCAAATAGGGATTGGGGGTTGTTCGAGTAAGCCAGAGGGTCTTTGATGTTCAGCCTTGACCTTCGAGCAAGTCAGGCACTTTCCAACGTAGAGGGCGATATCTCTTTTCATGCCCGGCCACCAGTACTTGTAGCGAAGGTCCTGGTACATTTTGTCGGCACCGGGATGAATAGAATACCGGGATTTGTGGGCTTCGTCCATCAATATCTGTCGCAATTTGGTCCGTTTGGGGATCCAAATCCGGTCCAGATGATGGAATATCCCATTTAACTTATTCACAAGCTGAGCTCCATCGTGGTAGATCCTTTCCTTATCCAAAGCGCGCTCGTTAAAACAAGCATGCTGGGCTTCGCGGATGAGGGTTTCGAGGTCGTATTGGGCTTGGGTTTTATGAATGCTGAGCAAATAACTCCGGCTGCTGAGAGCATCGGCAACGACATTTGCTTTGCCTGGGTGATAACGAATCTCACAGTCATAATCATTGAGAAGTTCTAACCATCGGCGTTGACGCATATTAAGTTCCTTCTAGTCAAAGATATGTTGTAGGCTCCTATGATCAGTGAAGATCATACACTTTGTACCATATAGGTAGTGCCGCCAAATCTTTAACGCAAAAACAACTGCGCCTAGCTCGAGATCATGGTTTGTATAGTTCTTTTCATGGATTTTGAGCTGACGAGATGCGTAGGCAATGACCTTGTCCCGTTGCATGAGAACGCAGCCAAGACCAAGGTTCGAGGCGCAATAGACAATGAAGTCGTCTTTTCCGTCGGGAAATGTGAGAACATGAGCATTGCAAAGCATGCGCTTGAGGGTTTGGAAAGAGGACTCTTGTTTAGTTCCCCAAACAAAAGGCTTGTCTTTATGCGTGAGAGCGGTAAGCGGCACAGCGATCTTTGAGAATCCTTCGATAAATCGCCGATAATAGCCCGCTAGTCCGAGAAAAGAACGGACTTCAGACGGGTTCTTAGGTGTAATCCAACTCTTAACGGCTTCAATCTTCGCGGGGTCGACGTGAATACCTTGACTATTTACAATATGACCGAGGAATTGAACCTCCTCCAGCCAGAATTCGCACTTGGAGAACTTGGCATAGAGTCAATTCCCTTGGAGTAACTCGAGAACCAAACGTAGATGTTGCGCGTGTTCGGCTTTCGATTTGGAATAGATCAAGACATCTTCGATGAACACGATGACGAAACGGTCGAGATAAGGTTTACACACGCGATTCATCAGATCCATGAAAACCGCGGGTGCGTTGGTTAAACCAAAAGGCATAACAACGAACTCATAGTGGCCGTAACGAGTGCAAAAAGCGGTTTTTGGTATATCTTCCTCTTGAATGCATAGCTGGTGATAGCCTGAACGTAGATCGATCTTTGAGAACACGTAGCACCTTGTAGCTGATCAAACAAATCGTCAATGCGAGGAAGGGGATAGCGGTTCTTGATAGTCAACTTATTCAGTTCCCGATAGTCGATGCACATCCGGAACGACTCATCATTCTTTTTGACAAAAAGGACTGGCACGCCCCAAGGAGAGGTGCTCGGGCGAATGAAGCCTTTCTCAAGTAATTCCTGAAGCTGACTCGAGAGTTCACACATTTCGGACGGCGCGAGTCGGTAAGGAGCTTTGGCAACAGGGTTGGCTCCAGGAATGAGGTCGATACGAAAGTCGATATCACGACTTGGCGGAAGTCCGGGAAGATCCTCAGGAAAAACGTTAGGAAATTCTCGAACCACTGGGACATCGTTTACACCAGGTCCTCCTTTCTTTTCCTTCTCTGCTGCTACAATGTTAGCCAAGAAAGCTCTGTATTCCTTGCGGAGATACTTGCTAGCTTGGACACACGACATGAGCTTGAGACCTTTCGAAGAAGTTTCACCATAAACACACAATAAATCACCATTCGCGAGCGAGAATAGAATCATCTTATCGAAGCACACAACTTCAGCATGGTTTTCGTGAAGAAAGTCAATGCCTACTATGACGTCAAAACTTCCGAGTTACATCGGAATAAGGTCGATTGGGAAGATGTGATTGTTGAGCTCAAGAGTACAATCACGAAGAACAGAATTAACGGCGACAGTTCTTCCGGTGGCGACTTCAACATCGAACGTCGAGGGGAGATGGGAGCGCTTATGACTAAGAAGCTTCTCGAATTCAAACGACACAAAGAAGTTATCGGCTCCAGTATCAAACAAACACGAAGCATAAATACCATTCACAAGGAACGTACCATTGACCACGTTGTTGTCAGCCTGGGCTTGTAGCACATTGATGTTGAAAGTCCTGGCGCGGGCGGCTTGCTGTTGCTGCTGAGGTTGTTGCTGCTGTTGAGGCTGCTGCTGCTGGGTCTCTCGTTTCACAACCCTGTTTGGGCACATGTTCGCAAAGTGGTTGGGATTACCACATGCAAAGCAGACTCAGGCGTTGACCGCAGGTGCCTGAGCCGCTTGTTGGCCTTGTGGGGCTGGGAGCAGAGCTTGATGAGCAGTGGCTTGAGCTGGTGCTTGACGGGGACCAGTACGGCAGTTAGCAGTGAAATGGTCGTACATATTGCAGTGAGCGTAGAAACGGCAGGCGAGACCCAGCGGGTGATGATAAGAACATGTTGGACAAGCCGGGTGGGGGCCTGTGTATGCACGCTTTGCAGGCGGTGCATAGGTAACTGGTGCTGGGTGGTGGTGAGATTGCTGCTGAGCTGGTACGGCTTGAAGTGGAGCAGCAGTGGTACTGACAGCACATTTCTTGGTGCTGGAGCTGCTGTTGTTGTTCTTCTTCTTGCGGCGTGAGGACCTTGACGGTTGAGCGGCGGCGGTTTCGGCGGTTGGTGCGGCGGTGACTTGGTGCAGGTTCTTTGAAGTTTTATCCGAAAAACCAGCTTTTACTCGCTTGTCGTTGATTTCCGCGGCAAGAAAGTATGTTTCTTCGATCGTTGCTGGCTTTGGGGCATGCACAAAATCTGCAACACAGTCGGGTAGAGCTCAAATGTACTTCTTGATCGTCATGTCGGGCGTCTTCACTTGATCAGGACAGATGATGCTGAGCTGCTTAAAGCGGGCAGTCAGGGCAATGTTGTCACCTTCTTTCTGCTGAATGTGCCAGAACTCATCCTCCAGCTTCTGGCGCTCATGGGGAGGGCAGAACTCCTCGAGCATAACGTTCTTCAACTCGTCCCATGATAGACCATAAGCTGCATCATTTCCGCGCTTGTTCCTTTCGGCAGTCCACCAATCTAGGGTGCGGGACTGGAAGACGCCGGTCGCGTTCAGTGTGCGGAGATTATCAGGACATCCGCTCTGTCGCAGGGTGACTTCTATTGAGTCGAACCATTGAAACAAAGCCGTAGGGCCTTCTTCGCCAGTGAACTCTTTCGGTCCACATGCCTTGAACTGTTTGAAGCTGAAAGCAGCTTTGGGAGTCTCGGTCCTGGATTCTTCAGATGATTTGCTCATGTTTTTGTACAGTTCACTGACGACTTGGGGTACAACCTTTGCCATTTGCCTAGTAATCATGGCAGCGAGGCGTTTGTCTGCTTTCTTTCGGCGAGCATCTCGGGTAGCGCGAGATCCAGATGACGACATTATCTGCAACAGACATCGCCACAGGACTCAACTCAATATAATCGAATCTCACCTCGCACGCCTAATACTACTACAACTCAGGAACACGTACAATCACGTAAGCACATAGGCACATAATCACAGATCCATATAAGCACAAAAGCACGTAAGGCACAGAAACACATGAGCATATAAGCACATAATTCACTTAGAAGCATATGGGAGCAGTCAGAATATAGAAACCTATCATTCAAAGTTCGCGAGCGTTCGAAGGTAGCGATCGCGATTATCATGGCGAGTAGTATAGTATAAGCGAATAATATAGCAAGCAACATGGCGTACGGTTGTTCCTCATGGTAGTAGCAATTTGCTAACGTTTTGAGGTAGATATGCAATGCGGGTCGTGTGTGTCGATCAAAGTGAAAGAGAAAATCGATATAAGTCTCCAAAAATTAAACACATAAGCAGGTAAATACACATACAACACATAAAATCGACGAATCATCAGAGTCAGCAGTTGCGGGCTCAGAATCGAAACACACAAAAATCGAGAAATAGATCATCTGCGGCTATTAGACATTGACTATCCAAAGTGATTCGACTATTCTCAAGGACTATCTGAGCACACTTTAACCTTTGGGGTTGCGCTTTCGCCTCGAATCTGGGAGAACGGCACGTATCCTTCCAGTTTCAGCGTGACTCCCAGTCGTTGGAGTCCGTCGAGACTTTGGCGAGAGTTTTGTAAAACCAAGTAAAGGTCGGAACAAGTCGTCAAGGTTAGGGTTTCACCCCTGGCTTAACAACTTCGTTCCTGTTTTGATAAAATAGAGGAGAATTATGCGTCAAAGTATGGATTTCACTCCTATTTCAACGCAATTTCTCGAGTTTATAGATAAAAATGTGGGCTGAACAAGCAATTTAGTGGAGAGTTGCGGTTTTCACACCTAATCTCGACTTAATCGCTCATTCATATTCGAAAATTTGAGTGATGTGATAGTGTAGCGTAGGCGAGAATAGCGAGAAACAGCAAGTACGCTCACGCATAATCCCTACTGGACATGCACGAGTCGGTCTGTTGGTTCCTAACTATAAACTAGGTCTCTAAGACTTCGACCCAGACTAGGTCGAGTCTTTCCTAATTCCCTATAGTTATGGCTCTGATACCAATCTGTCACACCCCAACCGATGGCGGAAACATCGGGGTGCGGCATTGAGCAAAACAGATTGTCCAGAAGTTTCCATAACAACTATATTTACCAAATATTTAAAGCAACACGTCCCATACCATGTCATAGATGATAATACAATTATTACAGAAAAGATCTAGTTAAATTGTTCCGTTCCGACAACTCAGATTTTTATTACAGACAATAGTTTATTGTTGACCTAGGTCTTTCCTAGCCTCGATTTCACAGCAAAGTAAGCAAATATGCATCCTAAGCACCTGTCACATATGTTAAAGTAAAAGTCAATACACGTAGCGTAAAGGTGAGCATACAAGTTTAATAGATATAATAGAGTTCGAAATCGTTTACGCATAACCAGCACGTACACAGTGTGAAATGAAGCACGTTAGTTATCGACATGAACCTATCGATACCAATGAATGCGGGTTGACTGCCCAAGGCAGTTTGCGATACACACTCACCACTGTGAGCCATGTAGGTAATTGTCCTTAACAACCCCTGAGTGAACAGGTGCTGAGTCCAAACTAATAGTACTCTCGTTGCTAAGGTAGGTAGACAGCATTCCATGTGTAAACATAACAAACAAGCATTCATTAAGTCACGTATGCATGCGATAACGGTTATCGTTTAAAGTAATGCGTAGTGTGTTCGATGTGATTTTGCATAAGTAACGTATGTAACACCCAAAAGTGCGTAACGCAAAAAGGGATCGAGTATACTCACAGCGATTGATGGATTGAAGGGAGCGCTAGAGAGTAGGGTTAGCCTGAACATATTGATAGCATAACGATAAGCGACGCGTAAAACGATACCGAGTTCAAGTGGGTAGGACAGCAATTCGATCGGATGGTAGTCCGATCAGACAGTAGGTCGTTTGAGTGACAGTCCGTTCGGATGGTCGTCCGGTTGGATGACCGTTCGAGTGGATTGTTACTTCCTTTGGGAAGGATGTGTTTGTGTATGATGGCTTGACTTTTGAAGTTTTTGTTGTAGCATTTTGAAAACATAGTAGTATCTCTACCTTTCAGATCGATCGATCGAACGACTGTTCGATCGGGCGACAGTCCGATAGGTTGGGCACTTCAGCGAGAACGAGTTCACAGCAGTTTGTTGTTCGATCGAATTGTAGTCCGATCGGGTGGCAACTTACTGGTATTGAACATGTTGAAAATTGTTTAAGTGTTGAAGTCAGAACATTACATGGTCGAGTGGTAGTCCGATCGAATGGTAACCCGATCAGTCAGCCCTTCGTTCAGTGTTCATCCTTCAGGGTTTTGAAACAAAAGTTAAGTGTGGGACCAAGGTGTAGATCGAACGGGTGACAACCATTCGGACGTCAGTCCAATCGGACGGTAGTCCGATCGGACGGCATTCCGTCCTGGTTGTTCCGTTCGTCTTACACTTGGTGGTTTTGATAGTTTTTCGTTTTATCGAGATGTTTTGATAACGTGTTAAGCAACAGAAACATCGTCAATACCTGGTACTCCTGATCGGACAGGAATCACCCAAATCTGATTAGTTAACTGTTCGAGACGGTGTTCCATGTTTAACCCGAAATCGGTAAACCTCGTGGATAGAATCTAGATCTTGGACAACACAACCACTAGAATGAGTAGGAAGTCGGTGCAAGCTCCGATTCTATCGGTTTTGAGTGCATTGAGTGTAAAAGAGTTGAAAGAAAGTTGAAAAACCATCTTTCAATCCTTTTCGTTGTGAATATGTTTAGATCTACGAAAGATCCTTGTTTGTTTATGTGGAAATCGGTTAGATCTAAGTTGTTCTTGGTGGATTGAGGCCAAAACAATAAGTTCTCAAGAACACATGATGACGTCATCCTAGAACACCTTGAATCTTGATGATTTCAGGGTTAAAAGTTAAGATTCAAAAGATAGAAAGGTGCAGGAGTGCGTTTAGATTAAGGAAGTACAAGATTTAGGACGAGATCTTACCGGAATTGCGAGAAATCGGAGAAAAAGCAAGGTTAGAGAGCTGGTCGGATGTCAGAGAGCAAAAGTGGAAAGTTTGATGGTGACATGGGGTATTTATAGGGTTACCCAAAGTGGAAAGGAGCTGGTCGATCGGTTGGCAGCCCAGTCGAACAGTTGGCCGATCGAGCGGCAGCTCGATTTAACAGCTGGTCGATCGGCTGGTGACCTGATCGATCGGTCGCTTGGTTCAAGTGTTTGGTGTGACGAGTTTTTCCGTTTCGATTGCGATTGCGAGCGTTGCGATGCGATGAGACAGAATTTCCTAGTCAAATTACTTTTAATCCCAACTACTATATCAACATACAAGCATCCTTATTTCATATTCGTTTAGCGTTTGCGATTCGATTGCGATTGAGTTTCGATTGCGTTTCGATTAGTTACCACACATAACATAAATAAACACGCACAAGTAACACATAAGGCACACACACACGTATAACAATAACCAAAATGCATAATTCGATTAATCATGCGATAAATGTCGAATAAACCTCGATTATAATAAGTACTCCACATAATACAACTAACGTAAAACGTAAAATAGACTAACTACAAGTCAAAGAAGTTAAAACATGAATTGAGTAAGGAGAGACAGATCGCAATTAGCAATCTTGTCTTCCTTTAACTTCAATCTTGACTTTGACTTTGACTTTGACTTTTGAAACACGGGGTGTTACAGTACCAGCGGCGTATCCACCATGTTTTAGCCATATGGCTTCCGTCCCGTGAGGCAGTGTCATGTGTGTCGACATAGAACTGACAGATTTCGTTAACTCGGTCCAAGCGAGGAATGGTTGGACCAAGTTTAAGATGAAGGTTGAGCAAACTGAGCGATGACGTCGTTTTCGAACTCAGTTTAGCGACACGAGCGAGTGCGATAAGCGATAAGTGATACGCGGTAACTGATAACACAGACACAAACATAGTAAGCGAAGACGGCGGCGATAAGCGAAAAGCGATAAGCGATAGCGACAATCGTCGAGCGATAAGCGACGATCGATGCGTTGCATGCGATGAGTAAATGCGATTTGATTAGATTATACAACACCACAAATTTTAACTAATGTTAAGCCCCCACATGGCCTTTTTCCACGAGAGTCCGCTGATATGGCTAAAACACTTATATTTAGGAAGTACCAGCGGCGTATTCACCATGTTTTAACCCTATCGGTTTCGTCTCATGAAGCGAGGTCATGTGTGCTATCATAACATGGATAACTTAGGTAACGGTAAGCGATAGCGATATCGATAAACGTTGGACGATACACGATGAGCGATAGAATAATGCATAAAGCGATAGAGCGATACTCACGGTAAGTGGTAGCGCGATACATATAATAAGCGATTGAGATTGAGATAGATTCCAACGATAATGCGATTGCAAGCGTGTAGACTTACGAAAAGTCTAGCGATGGGACGCTTTGAGTTGCGATTGAGATTGTTACGCCTTGCGATGTAGTGTAGTGTGTCGAAAGTAGATTCAATAGTATACTTGGTCTAATAACGTTCAACTTGTATGGCACTTTCTTCACAAGACATTGGTTGGCATGGCAAAGCACTTATATATAGGAAGCACCAGCGGCGTATCCACCATGCTTCAACCTCACGCCTCTGCCCCATGAATAGGTGTCACACTGTGTCGACATGCTCAAGACGCTTATATATAGAAAGTACCAACAGCGTATCCACCATGCTCAACCATGCTTTTAACATTATGGCATCATTGAAACTCATTACGATCTCCGTGCACTGATCACAGTAATCCCGTGTGCACCCGTGATTAATTTGTCCCTTGCACGTCTATTGTACTTTATCCCAAGAACGCATAGTAGGGGTAAAACACATTATATAGTACATAGTGCAAGAAATTTGTCGGTGCGCGAGTGCGAGAGAAATGAGAGATAAATAGAGTCCACATTGCGTCGAGAAATAGAACAAGTTCAACATATAAAAGAAATTAACGGCAAAAAAATCAAATCATTACAACAACATTGGAAGCATAACTAATGTTGTTGTGGAGGACTTCTGCAGAGACTGCGATCGTTGCTGAAATTCCTTAAGTCTGCGGCCCCGTGCGGCAGTGCTGGGTAAGATGACCATACCAGTTGCAATTTGCGCAATACGACGGTACTTGCTTGATTGCATCCAAAAGAGGCAAATTAATTTTTATTTGTTTGAAAACTTCCAACAACTCTTCTTGTTGTGGACCTCTTTTGTTTACAACCTTCTTCACGGGTCCCTTCAATGCTTCGGGATAAGGGACGGTATTAGCCTCCATGCCCTTTTCCTTAGCCTTAGGGATGGGGATGGTCACAACGGGTGTGTTATTATTAATATTTAAATCATTTTTGTTTTGATCCGTTTGACCATCCTCACACTTTTCATCACTAGCATCTTCCACCACCCCTTCAACAAACTAGGGTGATGGTGTTTTGACACCATTATCCACGACTCGACCACTACGTAAAGTTATTTTATTAATTGGTACCTCAAGTGTGTTCTTTGAGCTTGACCCTTGATGATTAGGGTTCAACGTGGTGTCACTTGGAAGCTTTCCCATGCTCCCCCTCATTTGAGCCATTTCCTTCGCGAGTTGGCCCACTTGCTTTGCCAATGCTTCATGCGATTTGTCCTGAATCTCATTCTCTTTCTTGGACTCTTGCATCATTGAAAGCATTGAGTCCATCTTTGCATTCAAATCACTACCACCCCCTGGATTGTTCGACCCACTTCCATTACCGCCTTGGTTGTTGTAATTCCTTTGATACCCACCTTCATAATTATTGTCTCGACCTTGGTACCCTTCGTTGTAATTACGTTGGTAACGCCCTTGATTAATACCTTGACGATCTTGATATGATGACCCGCTTTGGTTACCCGGTTGAAAATTCGGGTTCATTTGATTTGAAGCATTCCCATCTCGGAAGTTAGGATGATTTCTTAATCCGGGATGATAAGTGTTCGAATTCATATCATTGTTCTTTCTATCACCGAACACTTGATTTACCTCTTCGGTGTAATCACCCGATCCCGTTTGACATTGATCGGTCCGATGGCCAATCTCTCCACAATCTTCGCAAACCGCGAATTGTACCGTGCTTACCTCCTTCCTCTTCATACGAGCTAACTCCCGTTCTAGAGTACAAATCTGATCCTTAGAGATAGAGTCAAGATC
This sequence comes from Helianthus tuberosus, assembly GCA_030545235.1. Classification (NCBI taxonomy): domain Eukaryota; kingdom Viridiplantae; phylum Streptophyta; class Magnoliopsida; order Asterales; family Asteraceae; genus Helianthus; species Helianthus tuberosus. The sequence continues at coordinate 23,348 of JARYGA010019874.1, forward strand.
GGGAAGTGACCGGGAAACGGGATGTTTTTTAGCTCTATCGGCCGACTCCTTTGACTTTGACCGCTTGCTCATCCGCTCAAGAAAATCCCAATCATCATCTTCATGGTTACTCAGCAAGGTTCCGTTGCTCGTTGACTCGAGGTGATTCCATGTCTCATCATGCAGCCCTCTCACAAAACACTTAACCAACTCCCAGTTTTCTATTTGATGATGTGGGCACTTCCGAATCAATTCCTTGTACCTTGTAAAAGCTTCATGCAATGGTTCACTTAAGAGTTTGCGGAAAGACCTAATTTCATCTCTAGCATCATTGGTCTTTTCCATCGAGTAATACTCGTCCAGGAAGACTTGTTGCATTTCACCCCATGTACGAATGCTATTCGCCAGAAGTGTAAGGAACCATTGTTTCGCCTTATCTTTTAGCGATAACTGAAATAACCGAAGCTTGACCTCTTCCAATGCGAAATCATGCCCACCAATAGTGCTACATATGGCCAAAAACTCTACCAAATGAGTGTATGGTTCATCATTTGACCTCCCATTGAAGTGGGGAAGGATATTGATGTAGTGGGCCTAAAACGGTCATTTACTCCCCTTGGAGGTTGTTGACGTCGAAGTGGGTTGTTAACTTCTTGATCAACCGGCCTTCGATTATCCCTTCGATCACCTCCTATATTACTACCTTGGTTACCTCATTGGTTACCTCCTCCCACAAAACGAGGAATCCGGTTAGGCTTCACATTGTTGTTATTGTTATTATAGAACCCATCATTCTGGTTCCTTTGATTGTTGTTTCGTGGGTTTTGGTTGTTTCCGTAACCGTCGTTTCTCACGTTCCTATACCCGTAGTCGTCATTCCCCACAAAATTGGCATTTTGATAGCCAAATTCATCGTCCTCGAACCCTCTAGCGTTGTAGACATTCCCCCAGTTCACATACCCCCAACCGTCGTCATCGACCCGATCATCATAGTTACCCCCATCATTTTAGTATTCCTAATGAATACTCACGTGCTCCGGCGATTGGTAACCAGCAACACTAAACGGCTCATCATCGGGGATAGCATTCCTCAAATCATCTAAATTAAAGAACGTGTCATCATTCGCGGGATTTCCACGATCTCGGTTGCCTCTACGATCGGAATTAACATTCCGGTCATCAACTTGAGTGGGTAAGGAGTTATGTCGGTGAAGGTTTTGTTGTTGGGGTGTTCTTTGGGTGTTATTGGGATTTTGGTTTCGGAAGGGTGGTGTGGGTGGTCTTGAATTGTTACCACCACCCGGTTGCTCTTGAGGTATAGGTTGGACATTTTGGGCGGGATTGAAGTTTCCTCGAGTTTGGAATTGGTTTTGATTGAGGTTTGGGTAATTGAAGTTTTGGTTGGAATTTTGGTTTGCCATTGAATCGATTTCAATGGATGGTGTAAATTGTGGTGTTTGGGTGGCTTGGTTAGAAACAAGGGTTGCTTCTAACCGGCTTGCTAGGTTCCTTCTTGCGACTCTTTCAATTTACGGTTCGTAGACTACTGGTGAAGTCCTCCCGGAATTCCTTGTATGCATGCACTACCTGTAATCTGCACAAGTAACACAACCCGCATACAAGGAAAAAAACAAAGTACAAGAAAAGAAACTATGCAATTTAAACAGATAATCACGAAAATTCAAACAATAATCCAAACACAAAGCGCACTCATCCCCGGCAACGGCGCTGAAATTTGATCAGATTGTCGCGCTCCGGTCAAAGATAATATTTATATACCCAAATTGCCCTTAACAAATAGTTAGTGATAGTAAGGGGTCGAACCACGAAAAGTATGTGGTTTGCGAGTGGACTTGATTGAATTTTAACGGTTGTCACAATTTATGAAGCTTGCTAGAGTATTTTTGTGATTTTTGTTTGATTGGGAAGTTTTTGAATTAAACTAATGAAATAGATTAGATTAATTAACTACTAAAAATTAACGATTGCAAGAAAACTTGATTAACGATTATAAAACTATGATGGAAAACAAGGTTCACACCCGGTTTCAACAAATGCAAGATCTAGGGTCACTACACATTTTAATTTAGCTTAATCGAATTAGTTCATTAACGAGTTAACAATCACAAAGCTTAGGTGCCAATCGCTATCAACGTCATAGACAACGGACCTCGATGCACTTTGTTACCTTGGACTAGCAAATCCTTTCAAAAGACAAGGCATAAATACGTGTATTCGTTTCACAAAGTCAAATTTAATAATTCACTCGACAATTCGTAAATTCAATACAAAAGTAGGACAATTGCCTAAAGATTCAAACGCAATTCAATTTGTCACAAGCAAAACATCAACAAGTAATAAAAACCCTAAATCTTACATAAGTCTACACCGGGGGAAACCTCCAAGAATTTAGCCGCGCATGATCGAAAGAACTTGATCACCGGATGTTGGAAACTTGATTTGGATCATATCAAATCTTGTGGAATGGTGGAATGATGAGGATTAGGTAGCGTTTGGTACGCTGGAATGGAAGGCGTAATGGAATTGATCATTGCGATGGAATGCAAAAAGAGACGTTTGGTTGATGAATGGAATGGAAACAAGAATTACCAATGCCATTCCATTCCGTCTAAATCCTTCACCAGCTATTCCCGCATCCCCCCCCCTTCTTTTTTTTCATTCCGTTCCTATTGATAATATTATTTCTCTATTTTGCCCCTTCTATGGCGATATTCCCTCTTCCAAAATTGTTCCGTGATTTCATATCCTGTAAACAAGGAAGAGATCAGTATATATTGCCGCTCAAAATGGATCATATATTGCCGCTCAATATTGTTTATCATTTTGTCTCGTACAGCTCTGCTTCGGAAACGAGGTTCTTCTATTCTCTGGTAAGGCTTTTTCTGTATGTAATCGTCTTTCTTTTGAGTCTTTCTTGGTTTGATTGTTTCAATTTATTAAATGGTTTCCCATGTTATCTTGATTTATGTGGTATTAGGGTTACTTTTGATAAACACTTTAATCGTATGGAGAAGAGGAGAAAACTTGTTTGCTTGCAAACAAAAACAAAACCCTCATTAAAATCAATATTCAAAGTATTCGAATTACAAGGGATGTGTGCAGAATTTTGACTCCTGCTTTGAATATTGTTTCAGATAATTGTAATTGTTTATTATTGTAACTTTGGTTTTAGGGCATGCTTAATTATTGCAAATATGTCCTGTTAAAAAACCAAAAAAAGATTACAAAAGGTCTTTGAATTAGCTAAATATATTTTCACGTATTTTTGTAGCAGCAAACAGTAGGTATTTAGCTAGAACACAGTTATTAAACTTGTTTCAAGGATGAGCTTTGGTGCGTTAAGCGATATCGAAGCGATCTTAATAGCTCGGGGTGAGCCGAGCTCGAGCTTTGTGTTAACTCGCGAGCCGAGCTCGAGCTCAAATAACAAATAACTAGACTCGAACCGAGCCGAACTTGAGCTCGAGCTTCATAAAAAATGGCGAGCCGAGCTCGAGTATTGGAGGGCTCAGACTTGGCATGGCTCGTTTATACCCCTATTTGTCCATCAACCATGTATTAATTGTATTAGATGGTACTAATATAAAAATAACAGTTTTATAATTTTCTAAAAATGAAATTTATATTTTTAGATTTACATGTCAATCATGCCAATGTTGTACAGAGTGGACAAAAATTTGAGAGATGTCTAAGTCATTATAATGGATGTGTAGGACCAAATATTATAAGATAAGAAACTCGCCCACTAGTTCCATAGAACACCTACCTGTAGGCTGCAACAAATATGGTTGCAGTGATTTTCCAAAGTTTTTAAGTTGAATTTCCTTAGTTAATATGCCTTATCCATAGCACTCTTGAATAATGGGTGTTTTGGTCGGATCTGTATGAGTTGAAACACTTTGCTTCTTTAGTTTTAACAATTACTTTTACCTATACTTGTCCCTAACATTATGTAAACATTAGTACTTGAACATTGTGTTTCTTTTGCTGCAATAATTTCATTGAATTTACACGCTATAGTATTAGATATGCCATAGCAGCCATACATGCTGAACGTATATGCCCATGAGTCTACTTTAGCAAGATAACATTCTTTACCGACTCTTAATATTCCTGACCCGTTTGACCGATAAATTAATACATTACAACTTAATAATTTTGTTTTCCTTAGGTCTCGGGTTTTTGCTGAAGTTATGTCTAGACTTAAGCTGAATCGACCAAAAAAACAAAAGAAATTAGCAGCATTTTGTGCGTTGTGGCTTCATATACTAAATATGATTGCTTGGTATACTCAAGCAGTTCAAAAAGTTATTAGTATACGTTTAAATATGCGTCCAACTAGACCTCGCTACACGATGTTCTACCCTGAAAGAAAAGAATATATGCATAGATTAGTGTATGAAAGTGACACCACGTGTCTTCATCAACTAAGAATGAATAGGGCAACTTTCATGACACTATGTAATTTGTTGGAGAGAGATGGAAAGTTGAAGGCTTCTAAGTATCTCCAGTTAGATGAACAAGTTGCAATTTTCCTATACGTTTTGGCACATCGTGTGAAGAATCGAGTGGTGAAGTTTCATTTTCACCGTTCAGGGGAGACTATTAGTAAACATTTCAACAATGTGTTAAATGCTGTTATATGATTGGAAAATTGATTGTTTAAGAAGCCAGAGCCAATATTAGAAACTTCAACAGATGAAAGATGGAAATGGTTCAAGGGATGTTTAGGGGCAATAGATGGAACACATATAAGTGTGCAAGTATCAGAGGAAGACAAACCAAGATACCGTAATTGAAAAGGAGAAATAACAACTAACGTACTTATTGCTTGCACACCTGACATGCAATTCATTTATGTATTACCAGGCTGGGAAGGATCTGCTGCTGATGGTAGAATACTTCGTAGTGCTATAATTCGAGAGAATGGATTGCAAGTGCCTAAAGGTAACTACTATCTTGTTGATGCCGGGTACACTAATGGAGAGGGATTTCTTGCACCATTTCGAGGTCAAAGATATCATCTAAATACTTGACTAAATGGACAAAGTCCAGAAAAGCCCGAAGAGTATTTCAACATGAAGCACTCAGCAGCAAGGAATGTCATCGAACGATGTTTTGGCGTTTTGAAGAAAAGGTGGGCAATACTTAGAAGACCATCTTTCTATCCGATCAGAACACAAAATAAAATTATACTTGCATGTTGTCTTATGCATAACTTTATTCGAAGAGAAATGCCATATGATCCTTTTAATGATGATGATGATGATGAATTTATTGACACAAATAATGATGCCGATGACGAAGATCTTGGCTCAAATTTGGAACATATTACAACGGTCGGGACCTCGAATGAATGAACAAACTTTAGACAAAACTTGGCAACATCTATGTTTAATGCGTGGACATCTAGACATCATTGATTTGTTAGATTGTTATGTTTTTAGTTATGTTATTTTGCTTATGTTTGTTAAATGTTTTTTTTTTGAATAAATTTGAATGTTTGTTATCTTATCTTTGTTATTTACACAACATTTGAATATTTTTTTTATTTATACAACATTGGTTTTTTTTTGTGAGGATATGGAATCACAACTTAATTCTGAAAGGGGTCCAGGAAAAAATAAAAAAAATGGAATGAAAATGAAGATGAGAAGCGTGTTGCAGCCATGCTTGATGTTCTAAATTCAGGTGTAATTACAAATCAGATAATGGGTTTAAACCTGGTTTCTTAAGTGCGGTGGAGCGACAACTCGCAATATCTCTTCCCGAAGCTGGCATAAAAGCAAAGCCACATATAGAATCCCTTGTGACTATACCTACTGATTACCACGTTGATTAGGCGTAGTGACGAGTCAAAGTTTTGGTCAAAATACGTATTTATGCGTATTTTGAAACGAAGCTATTTTTGGGTATCAAAACACTTTGTTTTGATATCAAACTTGTTTTCTAACTTAGTTAAACATGTTTTAACATGTTTAACTCGTCACTTTTAGTCTAGTGCTTATATAGGGTCGTAAGTTAAGTGGTCTAAACAACCGCTTAGACTTTCGAACCCGATCCATTTGGTCGATCATTAGGATCCGACCAAACATAATTTGTGACCATAGTTGTATAGGGAATAACCTTCCGAGGTTATACCTTATGGTCACTTAGTTTACTTAGTTGTATGATAGGTAGTTTATATGCCTTAGGAAAATGACCAAAATGCCCTTTTTGCGCATAATTTCATTTTAAGCATATGTAACCTATTTTTTGCCATATAAACTGATTATTAAACATGTTAGGGCATATAATACTTGTCATAGGACTAGTTAGGCTATTCGTTTGCGCTTTCGCGCAAATGACACGTTAAAGTAGCATAAGCTACCTAAACGAGTCATAACGGGTCATAAGCACTTAGGATAGGTTCCGATTTAGAATCTAGGCTTTGTTAAACCATATTACATGAGTTCCTATACTCATTTGGTTTACGAAACCTCATTTTATTCCGATCCTCCGATTTAGGTCCGGTTTATTAACGTAGTTACCTATATTAGGTGCCGATTGATTCCGTGATCCTTCTAGCGTTATTTGGTTGTTATATCAAGACTACTAAGCAATATCAAGTGAGTACATAGACCCCCGTCTTTTTAAATGCTTTCAAGGTGATTATGTGAGTACATAGTCCCCTCCTTTACTGTTTTCAAATATTTGGGGTGAAACACATGTGCCTAGTTGTTACTTTCGTGCTTTTCGTGCTTTCATGACATATATTTGCTAGTTCATTAGTACGCATATAGTACAAGATTTCCATTATGCTTTGCTATGTATGTTTACTTGGCCTGCTAGCACATTATTTCATAAACATTTTTGTTGCATATGTTTACTCAGCATATGGACACATTGATTTACATTACATTTATGCTATGTATATTTACTGAGCATGCTAGCACATTGATTTACATTACATTTCTGTTGCATATGTTTACTCAGCATATGGGCACATTGATTTACATGGACATTTCTACTTTGTATGTTTACTTAGCATACTTAGTACATGGTTTTTACATGACATGCTTACATTTGGTATGACATTTGGTATGTTTAACGGGACAAAAATACGTTCATTAACATTAATCACGCCGCTCGGTAGTATGTAGTGGTACCATAGGAATTGACAACTCCCATCCCTGGAATCCTAGGTTTGTTTGGAAGTAAGGGATGACTGAATCCGATATACATAATTGATAAACCTTTGATTCGTTTGAAGGTTTGTCCGTCAGTCGCAAGGCTTGAATGTATGTGTTTAACATTACCGCATAAATGTTTGTATCAGTAAAGCATGGATTTTGCAAAACATAACTTTTGACTTAAACTATGATTTAATCAAATACATTGTTTTGTACATTTTACCTATGGGATTGAGTAATACTTTTATTCACCATACATATCATTTGATTTCACATAGACATTATACATATGGTTTGAGTAGTACTTTTTGCTTGCCATACATAACATTTGGTTATACAATACCTGATTTATATTAACTTTAGACATTATTTACACTTAAACATTTTGACATTTGTTTAAACAAGACATTTCTATGATTATTGATAAGTGATTTACATAACGAGGCGACGTGTAATATGATAAAAGCATGGTGGATACGCCGCTGGTACTTCCTATATATAAGTGCTTTTATGATATTACATATCGTAGCGCTATTTAAATCATTTCAACAAAGACATGATATATTTTATTCAAACGACATATTTTCACAAGATATTGTTTTACAAACGACATAACTTATACAAATTCATTGTTACTTGGTTATTTATTTAACCATGCAGTATTCTTTTATATATCATCTGATTTTCTTATCGCTTTTCGTATGATTTATAAAAGAAAACATTTTCTTAAGGTCCATGACTACTATTTGTCAAACATTTCTTTTAACTACAAGTCATGAATCCTACATCAACAAAACCTATGTATCTCACAGGCATTTTTATGCTGACATACCTATTTTCACATGTGTTTTCAGGAGATGATGCATAGGGTTGATCGAGATACACTTAGGCGGACTTGGGCCTTAGGGACATAAAAGATGCAAGATTAGTTTAATTATGTTATGTTTCCTTGTTTTTAAGACAATGTAATCTTTTGAATTCAAATAAAATGAAACTTTAAATACCATGGTTGTGAAACAATAATTCTGTTGCTCCACTCCCCGACGTTTTCGACGCGGTTTGTTGTTTTACGCGGTCGGGGTGTGACAGAAGAGTTGGTATCAGAGCCAAAGGTTATAAGGAATTAGGTTATTAGTAATGCTTTGACCTAGACTATAACTTTTCTAGGACCCCAACACAAGTTATCTTGTGTTTAGATCTTAAAACATTACCGTCACCTATCTTTAGGTGATTACCAAAACAAGAACACAATTTTCCAAATTTGATTTTGAAAATCAATCATCTATTCTTATATGATTTGTTATAAGGTTTTGAACCCTCCAAAATTCCCAAAAGATTTTGAAAATAATCACCCACCCTTTGGACGATTCATTTTTGGTTTAATGCCTTCCAAATTTTCAAAATCTCGTCAAAGTTTGGGTCTAAATAATGTGAACACGTGCAATCTGGAAGGGTGGATGCCTATACCACGAGTTTTCTGTCTAGGCTAGAGTGTTCGTACAAATCCACATAATCGGACCAGTCACTCTTACCTGGGAACTCTTGGGGTGAGTGTCCACTTATAGGCTAAAGCATGTCTTTGCGATACATTATTGTGACCCATTTACTTTGATTAGTCACTGTGTGTTGTTTGTTTGCTTTGTGGTAATAAACGAATGACCACCATCCATGCTTTTTGTCGATATTTGCAACATCTCATTTTTCATCATATCATCTCACTCATTTCTCTCATGTTTCCTCTTTTAGAATGCCTCCTCGATGTGACGCTCAGCCACCTAATGCTGAACTGGCATCAATCATTGCGCAGCAAATGGCTGCTGCACTCCCAAATATCATTGCTCAAGTTAACCAAGCCAACAATAACAATAATGCACCTGCTCCGTGCAACTTTAAAAGTTTTAATTCTGCTAAACCGCTCAAGTTTAGTGGTTCTCAAGGAGCAACTGGGCTCCTACAGTGGTTCGAGAGCATTGAGAGTACTTTTCGTCATGTTCAGTGTCCTGATAATCGTAAAGTCGAGTTTGCTTCTAGCGTGTTTCAAAAGAGGGCTCTTACTTGGTGGAATGGGTTAATGAGAGATCGTGGTGCTGAGATTGCTTTAGGTCAAACCTGGGAAGAGCTTAGGGCTCTTATGATGAGGGAATTTTGTCCTCGTCATGAACAAAGGGCATTAGAAAGGGAATTTGATGATCTGAAACAGGACAGTGGTGAACACCGTGCTTATACCGACAGATACAAAGAGCTGAGTTTACTTTATCCCACAATGGTTACCCCACTTGATAAAGCTATCGAGAGGTAAGTCGATGGATTACCTGACCCTGTGCAATATATCGTCACTGGTAGCAACCCTACCACAGTTCGCCAGGCCATCAAGTTGGCTGCGACTTTGATTGAGTCACAAATCAGGAAAGGTAAACTTCACACGAAAGGTGATAAGAAACAGAATCAGTCCGACAAGAGTGAGAATAAAAAGGGTAAGAAATCTGAATCTTCAAGGAGGTCAAGGAAGCGTAAGGCTTCCAAGAACTATGCTGTTACAGCACAAGCCAACCAGGCAGCTCCTAACCAGCCCGCACAACCACTCGCAAAGAAACAGTATGCTGGGAATGCACCATTGTGCAACAGATGTAACAGTCACCATCATCCGCAAGTTCAGTGTCGTTTTTGTACCAACAGTGGGAGATCTGGTCATCTTGCCAACACTTGTCGTCTCCCTCCTAACCAGAATCAAGCAGCTCAGAACCCTGCTCAACAACCTGCTCAACAGCATGCACAACAACCAGCACAAGCTGCACAACCTCACTATCCTCCTGGTTCATGCTACAATTGTGGGGATTTAACCCACTATCGAAATCAGTGTCCAAGTTTGGCAAACGCGAATCAGGCTCAGGCTCGTGGATCAGTCTTTAATATGAATGCTAATGAAGCGCGTGCAGATAACAAGGTGGTGAATGGTACGTTCTTTGTTAACAATCAGCCTGCATCTGTTCTTTTTTATTCGGGTGCCGATAAGAGTTTTGTGGCATTGTCTTTTGAACCATTGCTTTGCATGGCTAGAACAAAACTAGGAAAGCCCTTGATAGTAGAGGTAGCTAGTGGTGAACCCATTGTTCTCGATTTTGTTCTTCGAAATTGCCAGTTGAACCTTAATAACCATCATTTTCCTATCGATTGCACACCAATGCAACTTGGAAGTTTCAACATTATAGTGGGAATGGATTGGTTAGCCAAGTACCACGCAGAGGTAATTTGTTTTGAAAAGATTGTCCGTGTGCCTCTTTTAACTGGTGAGATCTTAGAGGTTCGTGGTGAGAAACCTGTTAGTAGTCTTAAACTCATGTCTTGTACTCAAGCTCAAAAGTACCTATGCAAGAACTATGTGGCCTTCTTGGCACATGTTGTAGAGGAGAAAGGCAAAGGTAAGTCTATCTAAGATATCCCTGTTGTTCGGGTTTATTCTGAAGTTTTTTCTGAAGAATTACCTGGTTTACCCCCAGCACGCCAAGTTGAGTTTCATATTGATCTTGTACCTGGTGCTAATCCTATTGCTAAATCCCCTTATCGTCTTGCACCATCTGAGATGCAAGAGTTATCTAAACAGCTTTAGGAGCTTTCTGACAAAGGTTTTATTCGTCCTAACTTTTCACCATGGGGTGCTCCCATTCTTTTTGTTAAGAAGAAATATGGATCTTTCAGGATGTGCATCGATTATCGTGAGCCTAACAAGCTTACCATCAAGAATTGATATCCCCTACCTCGCATTGATGATCTCTTTGATCAATTACAGGGTGCTACTTGCTTCTTAAAGATTGATCTACGTTCTGGGTATCATCAGCTTCGTGTACTCAAGGAAGATATTCCCAAAACTGCATTCCGCACAAGATATGGGCATTATGAGTTCACTATTATGGCATTTGGTTTGACTAATGCTCCTGCTGTTTTCATGGACTTGATGAATAGGGTCTGCAAGCCTTATTTGGACAAGTTCATCATCGTTTTCATTGATGACATCTTGATTTATTCTAAGACACGAGCCGGTCATGAGCAACATCTCCGTCTTACTATGGAACTCCTGAAGAAAGAACAACTTTTCACCAAATTCTCCAAGTGCGAATTTTAGCTTAAGGAAGTTCAATTTTTGGGACATATCATCAACGAACAAGGTATTCATGTAGATCCCGCCAAGATCAGTGCGATTAAGGATTGGGATACACCTACTACTCCTACTGAGGTTCGTTCATTTCTTGGTCTTGCGCGTTATTACCGCCGCTTTATTGAAAACTTCTCCAAGATTGAAGTTCCTCTCACTACACTAACTCAGAAGATTAAACCCTTTGTTTGGGGATCCCAACAGGAAAAAGCATTTCAGACCTTGAAACAGAAACTTTGTGATGCGCCTATTCTATCTTTATGTGAGGGCAACGAAGATTTCGTAGTATATTGTGATGCATTCAACTTGGGTCTTGGTTGTGTTCTCATGCAAAGGAACAAAGTCATAGCTTACGCATCAAGACAGTTGATGTGATAACTCGAATTTCCATGGTTCTTTATACACGTATCACTTCTATTCGCGTTCTGTTATACGCTGTAACCATGTATTCGTCGTGATATTTTATTTGAATAAAGGTGTGTGTATAAGACGAATGAATGATCGAGTGGGAAGCACAATCAAACCCTAAAACTCTTCTTTTCTCCTTTGCATACTCGATGGCAGCCCTTCTTTATCGCGAAGCCCAATCGTTTTGAGCAATCTTTGCTCGTCATTCGACCAGGTTAGTATATTACCATTGTAAAACTTCTCATGTCCTTGATTATATGATTACTATGTGAGTGCTTCGTACGGATACGTTTTGCATGAGTATATATGTTTGGTATTGTATGTTAGTGATATCATTGATGAATAACTTATAGTAGCCGATTACTAAAATTGATCAGGGAAATTATGAGATGTTGGTCGATGATATAGGGATAATAGTAATCGGATCTAAATATTAATCACAAGTGAATTTATGTGCTTGATATCGATGTGTGTATATAATTAATGTGTGGTTAATAATTAGTTTTGATGTAACAATAGATGTTAATGGTTCAATAGAATTGAAGGAACATGGTTTGATAAGGCTTGATAACTTTGAATAAGAAAAATGGTGGCCCATGTGCATGTGTTGTAACCTTGGGCTAATCAAACAAAGTGGATAACCTAATAATATTGTCAGTAATAGATATTAGGTGATGCTGGTGGTTGTTGGTATGATGTAATAAACACAGAATTGTTATATAATTGGTGGCAAGCTTTAGTCCATGGGTTAGTTATACATGATGATGAACAATCAATGAGAGTATTATATTATTTAACTTGATTGATACTAATTTAGATGATAATGGACATAAGTTAATTATTGATCCAGGTTCGGTTATAATTAAGGGTCATGTGATAAAACAAATGAATGTGGATTCATTGGAATCGTGTAGAATGATCAAGAGGTATAGGAATCAAGGAGATAACTGGTTGATTTGGAAGGGTGTATCGGTGCGTTGATTTTTGTAACAAAAACGGAACAAAGTTTATGGTAAATAAAGGTTAAAGAAACAAAAGGGTAATTAATTCTACATTTTTATTTATCACGTGCACCGGCTAAACGTGTGTGGGTTTGGACTGTGGGCCGGGTTGAGCTGGTTGGGTCAAGCAAGAGGAGTGGGCTGCACACAGTTGTTTCGGCCACACACTCATTTAAGGGCCACATGAAATGGTCGTACATTGGGCCGCATGAAACCAATCAGATTTTGGGCCATCCGAACTCAGCCATACACCTGGGCTGTAGACTTACTAGAATTATGTATGGATTGTTAACTGTTTATCCGATCAATGGGCCGCACACTTTTAGTGAACACGAGTGTGGCCCAGATACTTGCTAGATGATTACGCGAGGATATCGGCTAGTTACGATGCATGATTTCTTGTCACAATTAATATGTTTACTTGAATGTGATCCGAACAACTTGTGATATGGTGTGATATGAACTTGTATTGTGATTGTAAGTATGACCCAAATACTTGCTATGACTTGCGTAATGATATACGTTCTGCTTATTTGTAACCAGTGTAATAAATGCAAAGAACACATGTTTCACGTGTACACGAAATTGACTGACTTTGGTAACCACGGTTGGGTTTGGTTGACCAACCGGGAAACGGGTAACATAGCATACCGAGCATACCAAAGGTGAGTTCATCTCTTTTGAGCATGCGTCCCGGTGGTTGGGACAGTCAGTGGGTATCCCGGGGAGGGATAAGTCTTTTGGGTAAAAACGGGAATGTTGGATAATATACTCATCCTATCACCTTTAAAGTCCCTCCGTGTTGTTTGGTTACCAGGTAGGTAACATGGTATTGGTTAGTAGCACTACTTAGGTTTGGCAACCTCACCCCGTACCTGGGAGGACGGGTGTTGAACTAATGACCTAGTCATGACCAATGCTTTGATTGGAGCATTGGAGAAAGGGCAAATTAATCAGAAGCCGTCTTGTATTCGGGGTATTATCAACATTACTTTCGGATTTAAACTCAATGGATTAACTAAACACGGGGTAAGATCAAATAAAAAGTTTATTTTGCCTAAGTAGGATTAGAAGGAATCTTAACCATTCATTTTTCAAATCAATGGTTAAGATGAAAGTGTAGGAGAAAGGAGGAGTGGAAGGGTATCTTGGGAAAATCCTATTTATGGACTTTCTCTCTCCACATGCAAGGCACATGCATATTTCACCCCCATTTTTTAAACGTTCATAACTTTTTTATACGACATTATTTTTACATAAAAATTTCACCATAAAATCGAGCGTCTTTTTATCTTTAATTTGAGTACCATATTGCTATATAAAATATGAAGACTAAAAAAAAACCCACTAAAATGTGTTGTATTTCTATGTTGTATAACATTTTTTTGTGCTGGATTTTTGTACTATATTTTTGTACTAATTTTTTTGTGCTGAATTTTTTTGTCTTAAATTTTTTTCCCAATTTTTTGTACTGGATTTTTTTGTACTACATTTTTTTGCTGAATTTTTTTCTGCTATATTTTTTTTACTACATTTTTTGTGTTATATTTTTTGTACTAGATTTTTTGTGCTATATTTTTTTGTACTAGATTTTTTGTGCTAGATTTTTTATACTAGATTTTTTTTTGTATTTTGAAAAAACAAAAGGGGTGCCACATGTCATTTTCACTCATATTTATAAGGACCAAAATGCCCTTGATTCCTACTTATTATGAGTGCCACATGTCATCATCACAGTATTTCTTAGGCTACTTAGGCAAAATCCACTTTTTAGTGGATCCTTCCCCAACTAAACACTTGGTAACCAACGTTTTCGTAAAACTATGAACTCACCAGCGTTGTCTGATACACTTGTTGCATGCTCGCAGGTCGTTAGATGTCTTGGATTTGGAACTTGCTGTCTGGAGTAGCTGGAGTGGTCATGGGTCAACTGGGGGATTTATGTGATTGAAATCTTGATACGATATATTGGTTTTTAAACAGTTTAACTTTGGTTTACTATTTGCTTCCGCTGAACATGTTGGTTTTCATTTAAACTTGATGTTGGTATTTTTATTAATAATTGAGGATTTTTTATTAAAACTTGTTATGAGTTCAACATTTTTAGTGGCTCGTTCTTGGTACATCACACGCCTAGCGGGGTTACCGTAGGTGGTATTTTGGGGGTGTAACAGTTTGGTATCAGAGCCACTGGTTATAGTGAACTTGGTTTTAAAATTGTTTTTATAAAACCAGACTATAACCGAACAGTTCTGAATACGTGAATACGACCATGACACTCAGCTCCAGATTGCAAGGTTCGTCTTTCTCACTTGTTGCATACATTACATGACTAGTACACATTTGTTTATGATGTAGCATATGGACAAACACTCATCACTATGACATAACTACCTGAATTTGCTTGCTTACATTATGATGCGTTGTTAGTATGTCGTAGTCATTAGATCCTTGTGATCTCATCGTTTGAAAACCTCTGTTTGGCATTCGAGTTCGAGGAACCATTTGACATGAGTTAGGAGGAACTGAGATGAGCATGCAAATCGCAATATTATTGTGGGTGCACACATAATAATAATGTGGGGTGCATGCGAGTCCCAGTGAGGCTTAACAATTGAAAAAGGGGTTCTGTTCTGTTATTGATTGATGTGAAACACAACAGTCTATAGGAGTCGTAACAGTGACTGTCTCCTACTCGAACATGATCTTTTCGATCCTCTCTGAACGCCTAGCAAACTGGATAGAATGTTAGGTGCTTGTACGGACATCCCTGAGTTGGATGTCGCAGTGTCAAATGTTTGGTCGATACCCTTCTCACTCCTCTTCTTTGGTTGGAACTCAGCATATTGACACCTTAAATCTCGAAGTGCGATCACTTCTGCAACACTCACGCAACATACCGCGTATTACTCAATCAACCTGCTAGATCGATGGACAAGAGGATGAGTGTAGTACTTTACCGACTTCAATATTTGGACGACCCTGATTACCAACAACGAACATCAGCAATTTGACGCCAATCGGATCTTTAACCCTATTCAGCGACTTATGGGAGTTAACTCTTACAAATCAATCCGGACATAAGCGATGACAACAGATTATAGTGTGGGATGTGTGACTACCAGCACGATGAGTAGCGCTTTAGGACGTGGCACGAGATGTGAAAAGATGGACCCTGTTGGTGAAAGTTTGTAGGGCTCCGCTTCAAGCAACGGCATTAAAGGCAACAGTCACGGCGACATCAAAGTACTCATAATCGTAGCCTACCGTATGGAAACAAAGGTGACTTCGACAAGGATTGACTGGTATTAAGTCAAATGTCAACAACCAAGGGAACGATGACAGTATAGGGAATCCATGTGACCGTAACAACACTGGTGGTGGTGCTCGTGGAAGGGCATTTAGGATTGGCGTAGACGACGCCAGGCATAATGGCAACATGGTAGCTTGTATGGGTAGCTAATCACTTCGTCTCTGTTCTGCTTAACCCTGGTGCTTCCCGAAACCGAACCAGTTGGAGTAGCGACTGATGGCAAGACATTTGAAACCTCATATGTTTATGGGGATGCAAACTTGACCTTGTGGGATAAGTGTTCGACATCGATCTTCCTTCTGCTACCCTTGATAGTTTCGATACAGTAATTAGTGTGTATTGGTTATTCAGATATCGCGCAGATATACCCTGTGAGCAGAAAATTTTGCGTATCCCTCTCCCTAGTGGAGAACCGTACTCCTTCAGGAACTACGGGATGGGAGTTGTATCGATCTAGCTTCTCGTTTTGGGGAAACCGAGCTCTGTTGTGGAAATAAAGGACGAATACTTTCGTACATGTACAGATTACCACAAGGAGGCAATTATAAACCGTCACCCTCTATCTCGCATCGACGACCTGCTTGACCCACGGCAATGACCAAGCTCCTATTCGGAAACCGACTTAAGATCGGACTGTCACTTGATGGAAGACTCAGGGGAGGATGATTCCTAACACGGCGTTACAGACACAGTACGGCCACTACGATTTTCTGTTCATGTTGTTTAAGATATCCAACCCACCAGCAGCCTTAGGGATCACATGAGTAGTATGTGTCAACCTCATCTCGCCAGATTCGTCAACCGTGTTTATCTATGACGTTTTGAAATCACTTCCAAGAGAAAGGAACACCATGAATGGCACTTGTATTCTCATCTTAGAGCTCCTAGGGGAGGAGCAACTCCATGCGAAGCCTACCTAAGTGTGACTTCAGGATTCGAGAAGTACACTTTCTTGGTCACGTAGTCAACGAAGGGGATATACATGTGGATCTCGCTAAGATCCATTTTATTAGAAATTGGTCGGCACCAAAGAGTCCTTCGGGGATACAACAATTTCTTGGTCTCGCTAGATACTATCGCAGATTCATCGCGGGATTTTTGAAGATCACGCAGCCTTAATCTCTTTAGCACAGCTGGGTACTGTGTATTCGTGGGAGACAAAACAGGAGGACGTCTTTTCAGCTTTTGAAACCCAACTCTACAATGCACTGAGCATCGTCTTTACCCGAAGGTATGGGTGATCTAGTGGTATACCATGATGGTTTGAATCAGAGTCCCAATTACACGCTGATGCAACACGAGAAGGTGACGGCTTACGTGGTGGATTTACAAGAAGAATTGCACGAATCACAACCTGCAGTGGAAGCCATAGTCCTTGAATTTAAATTGGAGGCATTACTTGGACGATACCGAATGCACTACTTAAATTGATCACAAGAGCCTCCCGTGTGCCCTGGCTTCGAAAAGAGTAGACATGTGATCACATCGCTGGATGGAACCTTTGAATGACTTCGACTACGGAACCTAAACGCGCATGAGCTTGCAGCTCACCATTGACTCTAGCCTACCCGATCAGATTCGCCCTGTACAACCCGAAGCATTGAAGGAAGAAATTTTCAAATTGGGTCCATGCGAGGCATGGAAAAGCAACTTTTGGCAACTCAGACGATATTCGCTACTTCATGGAACGAATATGGATCCAACTATACGGCAATCGTAGGGAACTTGTGTTGAGCAAAGCACACCAGCCTCGATATTCTAGTCGTCTGTGTTTGGATAGGAGATATTAGGGTTCATAAATCTTGTAATGATGACCGGACATGAAGGCCCATATAGCAATGCATGTGAACAATGTTTGATTTGTGCGAAAGTCAAGGTGCAATATCAGAAAACTCTCTGGCTCGGGTCAGCAAACGGAAACAGTATCACCTGGGTGAGCGTTGATTGCCTCATGTAACCTGTACACTTTCTTGCAACCTGTGAGTAGTTACTTGAGAAGGGTGGTTTCTAGGCACAGGGTGCCAACTCCTGTTACCCCTGATTTTGAGTTGTACCTGATTCATGGCAGGCAATACACAACACTCTTGGCTCACGTCTAGGCATGAGCATTACTTATCACCACAGGACAAATTGGAAGACATGCGGCGGGCATGTGTGTGATTGACTTAGTGAAAATTGGAAGGACACATACCTTTGGCTGGGTTCTACAATAGCAGTTACTAATCTGGTATTCAGACAGCTCTGTTTGAGGCATTGTATGAGCAGTAACATTAATCTCCTTGTTGGATTAGGGAGGGTGACAACCTAATCACAAGTCTAGGACTTGTACTCGAAACTCTTGGGAAGATTGCTTGGATCGAAAATCGTTTGGCGGCAACGAGTGACCATCAGGAAAGATGATAAGCTTAGGAAACACTGGGAGTTCATTGTAGGCGGTCGTATCATGTTGAAAATCTCACACTGGGAGGGTGTGGTACGCTCGGGAAGAGTGGCAATCTTAATTTACGTTACGTTGAGTTATTCAAAATTCTGGAAAGAATTGGTCACGCCGCCTACAAACTTGAGTTACCTGACGAATTGTGTAACGTGCATGATATCATTTATGTCTCGAATCTAAGGCAGTGTTTTTCCGATGAAACGCTTGTGATACCCTTATTAGAGTCTGAGGTTAATGACAAGATGCAGTTGTTGAGGAATCTACTGAAACCATGGACTAGGACATCAAGATTCGTTAGCGTAGTCGAATCCCAATCGTGAGAGTTCGTTGGAACTCAATACGTGGACCGGAGTTCACGTGGGAACACGATGATTAGAGTAAGGTCTAGTATCCTTAGTTGTTCAAACGGTTGTATCAACTTCTGATATCATTGGCGAATTTCGGGACGAAATTTCTTTCAAGTTGGGGATGATGTAATAACTCGAATTTCCATGGTTCTTTATGCACGTATCACTTCTATTCGCGTTCTGTTATACGCTGTAACCATGTATTCGTCGTGATATTTTATTTGAATAAAGGTGTGTGTATAAGACGAATGAATGATCGAGTGGAGAAAAGGTTACATAATTTATAAGGCATTCTTATATATTATCTCAAAACGGGCTGCACGTTGATTCGGGCCGCACACCCTTCGCGACCGCACACATAACCCGAGCCCAGTCTAATGAGCCCAAGCCGCCCAAGCCCAGACCCCCTCCTATGGTGCGCATATTTATGGAGTTAGGCATGGTGTTCTAGGACTCTTGGGAAGCACAATCAAACCCTAAAACTCTTCTTTTCTCCTTTGCATACTCGATGGCAGCCCTTCTTTATCGCGAAGCCCAATCGTTTTGAGCAATCTTTGCTCGTCATTCGATCAGGTTAGTATATTACCATTGTAAAACTTCTCATGTCCATGATTGTACGATTACTATGTGAGTGCTTCGTACGGATACGTTTTGCATGAGTATATATGTTTGGTATTGTATGTTAGTGATATCATTGATGAATAACTTATAGTAGCCGATTACTAAAAGTGATCAGGGAAATTATGAGATGTTGGTCGATGATATAGGGATAATAGCAATCGGATCTAAATATTACTCACAAGTGAATTTATGTGCTTGATATCGATGTGAGTATATAATTAATGTGTGGTTAATAATTAGTTTTGATGTAACAATAGATGTTAACGGTCCAATAGAATTGAAGGAACATGGTTTGATAAGGCTTGATAACTTTGAATAAGAAAAATGGTGGCCCATGTGCATGTGTTGTAACCTTGGGCTAATCAAACAAAGTGGATAACCTAATAATATTGTCAGTAATAGATATTAGGTGATGCTGGTGGTTGTTGGTATGATGTAATAAACACAGAATTGTTATATAATTGGTGGCAAGCTTTAGTCCATGGGTTAGTTATACATGATGATGAACAATCAATGAAAGTATTACATTATTTAATTTGATTGATACTAATTTAGATGATAATGGACATAAGTTAATTATTGATCCAGGTTCGGTTATAATTAAGGGTCATGTGATAAAACAAATGAATGTGGATTCATTGGAATCGTGTAGAATGATCAAGAGGTATAGGAATCAAGGAGATAACTAGTTGATTTGGAAGGGTGTATCAGTGCGTTGATTTTTGAAACAAAAACGGAACAATGTTTATGGTAAATAAAGGTTAAAGAAACAAAAGGGTAATTAGTTCTACATTTTTATTTATCACATGCACCGGCTAAACGTGTGTGGGTTTGGTCTGTGGGCCGGGTTGAGCTGGTTGGGTCAAGCATGAGGAGTGGGCTGCACACAGTTGTTTCGGCCACACACTCATTTAAGGGCCACATGAAATGGTCGTACATTGGGCCGCATGAAACCAATCATATTTTGGGCCATCCGAACTCAGCCATACACCTGGGCTGTAGACTTACTAGAATTATGTATGGATTGTTAACTGTATATCTGATCTATGGGCCGCACACTTTTAGTGAACATGAGTGTAGCCCAGATACTTGCTAGATGATTACGCGAGGATATCGGCTAGTTACGATGCATGATTTCTTGGCACAATTAATATGTTTACTTGAATGTGATCCGAACAACTTGTGATATGGTGTGATATGAACTTGTATTGTGATTGTAAGTATGGCCCAAATACTTGCTATGACTTGCGTAATGATATGCGTTCTGCTTATTTTTAACCTGTGTAATAAATGCAAAGAACACATGTTTCACGTGTACACGAAATTGACTGACTTTGGTAACCACGGTAGGGTTTGGTTGACCAACCGGGAAATGGGTAACATAGCATACCGAGCAAACCAAAGGTGAGTTCATCTCTTTTGAGCATGCGTCCCGGTGGTTGGGACAGTCAGTGGGTATCCCGGAGAGGGATAAGTCTTTTGGGTAAAAATGGGAATGTTGGATAATATACTCATCCTATCACCTTTAAAGTCCCTCCGTGTTTTTTGGTTACCGGGGAGGTAACATGGTATTAGTTAGTAGCGCTACTTAGGTTTGGCAACCTCACCCCGTACCTGGGAGGACGGGTGTTGAACTAATGACCTAGTCATGACCAATGCTTTGATAGGAGCATTGGAGAAAGGGCAAAATAATCAGAAGCCGTCTTGTATTCGGGGTATTATCAACATTACTTTCGGATTTAAACTCAATGGATTAACTAAACACTTGGTAACCAACGTTTTCGTAAAACTATGAACTCACCAGCGTTGTCTGATACACTTGTTGCATGCTCGCAGGTCGTTAGATGTCTTGGATTTGGAACTTGCTGTCTGGAGTAGCTGGAGTTTTCATGGGTCGACTGGGGGATTTATGTGATTGAAATCTTGATACGATATATTGGTTTTTAAACAGTTTAACTTTGGTTTACTATTTGCTTCCGCTGAACATGTTGGTTTTCATTTAAACTTGATGTTGGTATTTTTATTAATAATTGAGGATTTTTTTATTAAAACTTGTTATGATTTCAACATGATTAGTGGCTCGTTCTTGGTACGTCACACGCCTAGCGGGGTTACCGTAGGTGGTATTTTGGGGGTGTGACAGTTGAAGATACACGAAAAGAACTACATGACTCACGATCTTGAGTTAGGTGCAGTTGTTTTTGCTCTCAATATCTGGAGACACTACTTGTATGGTACAAAATGTGTGGTTTTCACTTACCACAAAAGTCTTCAGCATATTTTCAATCAGAAAGAAATTAACATGAGGCAACGACATCGGGTTGAACTTCTAAATGACTATGATTGCCAAATTCGCTACCATCCTGGTAAGGCGAATGTCGTGGCTGACGCATTGAGTCGTAAAGAGCGTGTCAAGCGTCACTGTGTACAAGTTCGATCAGATATTCAAACCCGCATTTCCCTGGCTCAACATACTTGTGTTACACAAGACTTAATGGGTAAAGAGTTTCCATATCATTTTAAGCCTGATCTTGAACTGAAAGACAATGGATTGTATTATTTCATGGACCGTTTGTGGGTCCCAAGTCAAGACAAACTCCGCACCTTGCTAATGGATGAAGCTCATAAGTCTCGTTATTCTATTCATCCTGGTGCAGACAAAATGTATAAGGATCTTCGAACCAAGTATTGGTGGTCGGGTATGAAGAAAGACATTGCCATGTACGTATCCAAATGCCTTACTTGTCTTAAGGTTAAGGCTAAACATAAACATCCCTCTGGACTATTGGAGCAACCAGAGATTCCGGTTTGGAAATGGGAAAACATTGCTATGGATCTCATTACCAAGTTGCCACGCACTAAGAAAGGTCATGATGCCATTTGGGTAGTTGTTGATCGTCTTACAAAATCAGCGTATTTCTTGTCGGTCCGTGTGGATCTATCTGCTGACAAGCTTGCCAAAATCTATGTGGATGAGATTGTATCCTGACATGGTGTTCCTTTGAACATTATATCTGATAGAGATGCTCGATTTTCGTCTCACTTTTGGAGAACCATGCAATCTTCTATGGGAACCCAACTTAATTTGAGCACAGCTTATCATCCGCAATCAGATGGTTAATCTGAGAGAACAATCCAGACATTGGAGGATATGCTTAGAGCTTGTGTGATTGATTTTGGTGGTAGTTGGGATTCGTATCTTCCGTTGATTGAATTCTCCTACAATAATAGTTATCACTCCAGCATCAACATGGCTCCTTTCGAGTCTTTATACGGTCAAAAATGTCGTTCACTAGTATGCTGGAATGAGATCGGTGAAGCTCAGTGTAGGATCGAATTCGGACCCAAACGAGTCGATCAGAAGAGTTTATCTCAGTTTGAGCGGCGGAAACGAACAAACTGAGGTCAATTCAGCTAGTTTACACTTTAAACTGTTGTTTCTATTGATTTGTATGACGTTTACAACCTGACAACACTTCGGCAGCACTTCGTTGCTCTGACTGGAAAATCTATGAAAGTTACAAATGATTTAGCTTGAATGGTATATATAGTGGAGGGGGTTTAGCTTGAAATGACATGCCACTTTCAAGGGTAACCTTGATTTAGCTTGAAATGACACATGACACTTTCAAGGGAAATCAATAAGAATTGATTTAGCTTGAAACTGTCAAGTGACATTTTCAAGGGAAATCACCACTTTCAAGCTAAATTACATTAAACATACTCTAAAACCTCCTATACTTTCGTATAACAAGATCTAATCTAACAATTTAATACTAGACTCGATACAAGACGAAGTCGACAGACGCATGCACCAACACTCAGCTTACTAGACCTGAGCTCATTCTAGAGACTACAGATAAGGTTAAGAAAGTTCACGATAACCTTCAGACAGCTAGAAGCCGTCAAAAGAGTTACGCGGATCGATGACGCAAGCCCTTGGAATTTCAAGTCGGTGATCGCATTCTACTCAAGGTTTCACCTTGGAAAGGTGTGATTAGATTTGGAAAGAAAGGAAAACTTACACGTAGATATGTTGGACCATTCAAGATCGTCGAAAGAATCAGAAAGGTAGCCTACATACTTGAGTTACCACCTGAACTTGGAAATGTTCATCCAACCTTCCACGTGTCCAATCTTAAAAAGTGTTTAGCTGATGAGAACCTCCACATACCACTTGATGAAATTCGTATTGATGACACGATGTATTTCGTCGAGAAGCCTGTGGAAATCATGGCCGTGATGTCAAGAAACTCAAACGCAAGCGCATACCTATCGTCAAAGTTCGCTGGGAATCTAAACATGGACCAAAATTTACTTGGGAACGTGAATATCAAATGAAGGCGAAATATCCACATCTATTCTCACAAGTTTCCTCTAAATAAATTTCGGGACGAAATTTCCTAAAGTAGGGGAGACAGTGACATCTGTGCTTGTAATCATTGTACAAACTCTTAATACTTCAATTATCAATAAAACAATGTGATTTGATCCCAATATTTGTTTATTTATGTTTGACATTTTGCACGTTTTGGTTGTGTTCGATTTTAAACTCTAAATCGCTTTCTAGAAAGTTATACGCAAACTGATGCGTAAACATAATCATTTTAACGCGACAAACACTCCAGAACATCAACATATGCTTAACATACCTTAAATAACCTTTACATAACTTAGAAATAAGTTTTAAAGGGTTTGGTATGGCAAAAACAAGTTTATTCGATCGTAGGGACTATTTGCGACAAACTGCGAAAGTCTGCCGATTCGTATAGTAACGTACATTCCGGAACATGATCATAAGTTAAACATACCATAAATATCCTTTACATAGCTTAGAAATAGGCTTTGAGGGGTTCGGTATGCGAAAATAAACTTATTTGGTCAATCAGGGACTAAAAGCGTCAAAAAGTG
Source organism: Helianthus tuberosus (assembly GCA_030545235.1). Lineage (NCBI taxonomy): Eukaryota > Viridiplantae > Streptophyta > Magnoliopsida > Asterales > Asteraceae > Helianthus > Helianthus tuberosus. The sequence goes on from JARYGA010019874.1 coordinate 47,708, forward strand.
CATAAGTTTGCATTTACGCGCATATCTTACGTTCTGAACATATCCGGACATCCAAATTTTTTGTAAGCATTAAAATATTTTATTTTAGTGATAAGAATGCAAAAATTTCATTCGTCGCGCAATTTGGATCGTTTTTCACGTCCGTTCGTGTTTCGTCGTAATTAACCGAATAACGTGACCGTACGACCAAAGGAACCGACATCCGAGATGTTTTCAAGCATATTTCATGTTTCCTATACTTTGACATCATTTTAGAACATTGAATATGGGTTAACGGGGCTTAAACGCGTCAAAAATCAACTTTATAGCATGCAGGGACCTGTTCTGCCAAATCATGAAACTTTTCCAAAAACAGGCTCCCTCATGCCACGCGCCAGACCCAGGTGCTCCTGGCATATGGCGTGACAGCACCGTTTTTTGGCAAACCAGTTTTCAGCAACCAGCTTGAATTTCAAGGTCTTTTATGCAATTTTTCAATACTATGGACTTGTTTTAAGAGCTCCCATGGTATCCTAAACTATGTGCCACACTTGTAGGGCCAAGATCAATCCTTTAAACACTTGGAAAGATCCTAATGGCACTTGAATTACTATATAAACCCATGAATTCTCATAACCCAACTTGCTCATTTCCTTTCAAATCTGATCATTGAAGCTATCCCTCTGGTTGAAGGCTTCAAATCTTTAGTATTCTTTGTTCTTGATCAAGCTTGGACCCTTTGTAAGTCTCCTTCATGCTTGATTATGAATTTCAAGCATGAAAGTCAAACAGTGTTTGACTTTCTACTTTGACCAGTTTATGGTCAACACAAAGTTCGTTTGAACTTTGCAACGTGAGCGTAATCACAATGGTTATAGTCCCTTGTGACTATACCTACTGATTACCACGTTGATTAGGCGTAGTGACGAGTCAAAGTTTCGGTCAAAATACGTATTTATGCGTATTTTGCAACGAAGCTATTTTTGGGTATCAAAACACTTTGTTTTGATATCAAACTTGTTTTCTAACTTAGTTAAACATGTTTTAACATGTTTAATTCGTCACTTTTAGTCTAGTGCTTATATAGGGTCGTATGTTAAGCGGTCTAAACAATCGCTTAGACTTTCGAACCCGACCCATTTGGTCGATCATTAGGATCCGACCAAACATAATTTGTGACCATAGTTGTATAGGAAATAACCTTCCGAGGTTATACCTTATGGTCACTTAGTTTACTTAGTTGTATGATAGGTAGTTTATATGCCTTAGGAAAATGACCAAAATGCCCTTTTTGGGTATAATTTCATTTTAAGCATATGTAACCTAATTTTTGCCATATAAACTGATTATTAAACATGTTAGGGCATATAATACTTGTCATTGGACTAGTTAGGCTATTCGTTTGCACTTTCGCGCAAATGACACGTTAAAGTAGCATAAGCTACCTAAACGGGTCATAAGCACTTAGTGTTGGTGCATCTAGTGTCTGTTAACTTCGTCTTAATCGAGTCTTATGTATAGATAGGATGAACGAGCACACAACAGGGTTAGAATTTAGGGTTTTACATGTTTATATAGGTGATTCCGCTAGAAAGTGTGGAGGTGCAGTTCAAGCGAAATCATAACATGTGATTTCCCTTGAAGTAACCTGTTACATGTTCAAGCGAAATCATGCTGCTTATATATAGGTGTATGTTGTTTCATTTGAAGCGGAATCTGGTCTTGTTCTCTGAGTCGAGGTGTTGTTCATTTGTCATTTGAACGTGTAAAAAGCTCTAGAAATCATCAATAGAAAAAGATTAAAAGGAAACAAGCTGTTTGACGTCATTTACATTGATTCCGCCTTTGCAAATGATGATGAACTACTCATACTAACTGTTTAGGGTCACCGGAACGATCCAACAAGTGGTATCAGAGCTTAGGACGAGGAGTTCATACCAATTCAGCTTTATATCTTCGGATTCTCACACTTCTACACCTTCTTTTCTGATTTGAACATAATTCAACGGTGGAAATGGCCTGATTTTAACATATATCAAGCGAAACATAGTGTTAACTAATCCCTGAGAGTTTTGGACATTAATTCGAACAAATTCAGACAAAACAAACTAATTTCGCTTGAAAAGTTGGTCGAAAATGCTGACATCATCTTATTCCGCTTGAAAATTTTCAAGCAAAACAACCTTAAAAGCTAATTCCGCTTGAACTTTGTGTCTGATTTCGCTTGAAATCTGATTCCGCTTGAAATACTTGTGTAATTTCAAGCGAAATTAGATTAAAATCAGATTTCGCTTGAAAATTGTGTCTTATCCCGCTTGAATATTTGTTTCCGCTTGAAAGTTCTTTCTGATTCCGCTTAAAGCTATTTCGCTTAAAACTGATTCCGCTTGGATTTGCTGTTTTTCAAAATTTCAAAATTTTCTAAGTGTTTGCTGATTATTTCAGGTACGTGAAAGATGGACGAATTCATGAATCCTTTCAGTGATATGTATGCCTTTGCTGGTTGAATATTTGTTTCCGCTTGAAAGTTCTTTCTGATTCCGCTTAAAGCTATTTCTCTTAAAACTGATTCCGCTTGGATTTGCTGTTTTTCAAAATTTCAAAATTTTCTAAGTGTTTGCTGATTATTTCAGGTACGTGAAAGATGGACGAATTCATGAATCCTTTCAGTGATATGTATGCCTTTGCTGGAAACTCTGGAGATGATACTTCTAGCAACACCAATGAGAACACGCCGAATGCAAAGAAAACTTTGGCGGATGCTTTAGGTGTGGAAAGTGCATACGGAACATATAACAAACCCCCAAAGTTGATGGCGATCGAAGAGTACAGTCGGTGGGCCAGGAAATTTGAAGAATGGTTAAAGGCATTTGCGTATCTCAGCTGGAAAAGTCTAAAGAATGGATACAGTGATGGAGGGAAAAATGGTGAAAATTTGACATCAACTGAAGAAATAAAAGTTTTTGTTGCCGAGCAAAAGTGCATCGCATTGTTGTTTCAGTCTGTCCGAGAAGATATAATATCTTTGATCGAGTATAACAATGCTAAAGATCTGTGGAAAAAGTTAGAAGTGAAATGCTTGGGTAGTGCAGAAATTGTGAAAAACAAAAAGAAACTGCTAAGAAAAGAGTTTGATTTATTTGGTTGTTTAAAAAATGAATCATTTTGTAAGATGATTGAGAGGTTTGGGCACCTGAAGTTGGAGCTAGCGAGACATGGAATTACCTATTCTCATGAAGAGTTAGTCGACAAATTGTATGACTCGTTGCCAGATGAGATGGATTGGCAATACTATGCCTTGATGTTGAAGAATACGATCAAGTCTGAGGATCTTACAGTTGATTTGTTGATTGAAAGACTAGAGAGTCACGAGCTGGAGATAAAGAAAACACACAAAGTCAATCACTCGTCATATCAGTAGAATTTGGAGCTGTATTGTCCAAAAAGCATGATTCCCAAGAATGCGTCTCCCAAGACAGCTTTTTCTGCTGAAAATTCCAACACATCTAGCAAAGAGAGTGCAAGTAGTGGATTTCACAGTGGCTCTTCGTCAACTTCAAACCAATCAGTTGCAAAGAACTTATTTCAATGCAACATAGTCTGCAAAGCAACAGATGGTGTTCTTAGCTTCTGTGCTAGAGTCGTATGAGAGTCTTGTGGCAGGCAAGATAGGCAACACCAACCTAACAAAGGAAGACTACGATCAAATAGATCCTGAGGAGATGGAATTGATCGACATAAGGTGGTGTATGGCCAGTGCAGTGAGAAGGGCACATCGTTTTATGGAGATTACAGGAAGAAAGTCTATTGGTGGACCATCTACCAAGTTAGGCTTTGACAAGTCAAAAGTGACCTGTTTCAAATGTAAACAGAAAGGTCATTTTAAAAGAGACTGCCGGAATGCTTATGCTGATGATTCTGAAAATCCGTTCAAAGAAGATTACTACAAGAGAGCGATTTATCATCAGAATAAATCAGAACTGCCCAGAATGAAACAACTTGAGGATAATAAAGAAAAATCCAGAGCTCTTGCTGTGATTCATGATGATGAAGGTTTTGACTGGAGCGAGTTGCTACCAGAGGAGGATGCGGTTGGATATGCTTTTATGGCAAAGATTGTTGAACCTGTTCCTTTTAAAGATAACAGAAATAAAGAAGAAAAGTATGTTAATAGAACGATGTTAGCTCAAAACAGAATGATCAGAATATCTGATATATACACTGAAGCAAAAGGGCGAAGAGATGGGATCCAGACAGAGAATGTTATCTTGACCACATGGATCTTGAAACCATAATTCAATAAATTGCTGAAGAAGAGGAGGGTTGGCAAAGAAAATGGTGGGGAAGTGGAGAAGAGAAAGAAAAAGAAAAAGAAGAAAAGTCAAAGAAGATTGATGATGGGATCATTGATATTTCACAGCAGTTGACAGCTGAAAACTTGGGAAAGATGGCTGATAAAGTGCTGACTGCTAAGGAACTTGAGGTAGACTCTAAGTTTGTATCTGAGTCTAAAAGCCAGGTCAGTTCAAATGCGTCAACGAGTGCGTCAGGTAAGAAAGTTAATGGTGATATTGACTGCAAAAATTGCATAAAAGAGTGCAAAGTTTGTAGTACAATCACTTATCTAAATGGTAAGAAAGTTGATGATCTGACTGATAGAGTCAGAAGTGTTGAGGATCAGATCCTTAACCGTGATAAAATGTTGAAAGCTTCGAACGACAGATTAAAAGAATTAACTGACAAAATCGAAACTGATAAAATTGACGTAGAAAGAGTTAGGAAAGAAAATGAAAAACTAATTCTTGAAAATCGTCAGATTTCTAAAAGTTTTGAGAAGCTAAAACGCACGGTGAAAGATTCTGATGATAGAAACGGTAAAACATACAAAGAAAATTGTCATTTGCAAGGTGTTTTGAGGGTTAAAGAAGAATTAATCAACCAACAACTGGATGAGATTGCTAAGTTGAAGCTTAAATTTCAAGAAGCTGAAATTGAAAATGAACGAATCCAGTTGAAACTAAAAAGTTACAACTCCGCAAGCTTTGTTTTGCAACATATTGTTCCCAAACCCATCGGGAAAAACAAAGCACGCGAAGATGTTTACTCGGATGGAACTGGGGTTGGGTTTCATCAGGTTCTGCCACCAGTTTTAAACAATTATTCAAAGAAAAAGTCCGGGTTGGTTAATGAGAAAGATGAAAATGAGGTTAAACTTCCAGAGTCAATTGATGTGACATTTTCTTCATCATCATCTGATGATAATGTTCAAACTGATATTGTTAAAAGCATGGCTAAAAGTGTTTTGAAGTCTGATAGTGATTCAGCTGATGATGATGAATATTTTCTGGACAAATACATTCCGAAACCAAAGTCCAAAAACAACTTAAATGAAGAACCTACTCTTGTCATGTACAAGATGTCGGGATCGGATAAGTTGTATTCGGATTCTGAGTTTCCACTGGAGAATGTTAATGTTGCAAAGTTGACAAATGTGTTCAAATTTATTGAAATTGATCTGTCTGAAGTAAAAGGATTAAATCAAATAAAGAGGCAAATGAATTTTGAAAAAGATAAATCTTACTACAAGAAACCTGTTGTTCCACCACGTTTTTATAACAACAATCAAAACAGATGGTCGGGTGGTTATCAGGGTGGTAAGAATTATCAAAGGAAGAATGCTCAAAACAGAAGGTTTTCTGAGAAAAAGGTGTTTGTAAACAGTTCGAGTTCACTTTCTGATGAAGAATCTGAGATTTTTTCAAAATCAAACAAAGAGTTCTTTGAGAAAAAGGCCTCACGACCTCAGTCTGAAGGCACAAATCGGGTAGTTGATACTCGTACATGCTTTAGATGCAACAAAGTTGGTCACATTGCAAGAAATTGCACCAACTTCAAGCCTAAGACTGAAGTTGTTAAGAATCAAAAGAAGAAGGTTGATGCAAAAGGCAAAGCTTCATTGGTTGTTGAGAAAATTTTGAAAAATGAGAAAACAAAAGTCAAAATTGAACCTGTTAAGAATGTGGTAATTAAAAATGACAAATTTTATAAACGGGTTGCTTCATCTCAACAAACATGGAAGCTAAAAGTTGTTGAAAAACCAAAGGTTTCAGAGTCAGAAAAACAATTGTCTTCTACCACTCCGGTAAAGATGGATGTTCCTTTGGATTATTATGAACAATTGGAGAAACAATCTTCTACTCCACCAGAGAAGAAGAATGTTCAAAAGAAAAATCAACCAACTAGTCAACTTAAGAAAGATGAGTTTGTTTTATACAAAAAGGTTGAAGTTGGATCAGAAGAAAGTTTAAAGATGAATGACAAAAACTTTCCACCACTTTACATTGGAAAATCTCACATTAATGTCAAGTTACCTGAGTCAAAAGAGGCTTGGGTGGCAACAAAATCTCACTAAATGTTTTGTAATATGTGCAGGAGCTTCCAAGATCCATTTCACGATGGATTATGGATAGTGGAGCTTCTCGGCACATGACGGGGAAAACAGCCTTGCTGTACGATGTTAGAAATTTCAATGGAGGTTATGTGGGATTCGCAGGTAATCAGGGTGGTAGAATTTTTGGTGAAGGAACGTTATCCAATGGGATTGTTACGTTTGAAAGAGTTAACTACCTTGCTGAGCTGGAGAATAATCTGCTGAGTATCTCGCAGATTTGTGACAGGATGTATACCACTCACTTTACTGACAAAGAATGTTTGATCTTGAAGCTAGGATTTGTTATCCCTGAAGAATGGATTATCATGAGGGCACCAAGAGTCAATGATCTGTACATGTTGGACATGATACGAAAAATGAATCACCTAGTGCATAATGATTTAGTTCTGGGTGTTCACATTAAAGGTTTTCATCTGGAAGGGGAGTGCATTAGCTGTATCAAAGGCAAGCAAAAGAAAAAGTCACACCCTAAAAAGCAAGTCAATTCAGTGTCAAGACCTCTGGAGAGACTACATATGGATCTGTTTGGTCCAGTAAACGTCAAAAGTATTACAGGGGATCTCTACTGTCTTGTGGTTATTGATGATTATTCCAGATTTTTGTGGGTATCATTCTTAAAGTCGAAAGATGAAACGTTCGAAAGATTGATGGCGTTGTTCAGAGAAATTGAAAATTTGTACCAAACTCGAATCAGAATAATCAGGTGTGATAATGGTACTGAGTTCAAGAACAACAGGATGGAAGAATATTGTGGATGAGAGAGGTATACTGCAAGAATTTAGTGCTCCTTACACTCCGCAGCAAAATGGAGTAGCAGAACGAAAGAACAGGACACTAATGGAACCGGCTAGGACGATGCTTGCTGATTCAAAGCTACCAGTCAATTTTTGGGCAGAAGCAGTGTCAGCCGCTTGCTATACACTCAACCGGGTTCTCACTGTAAAGAAATTCAACAAGACATGTTTCGAGCTGATCAACAATCGGAAACCGAACCTAAAGTATTTAGAACCGTTTGGGTCTCCCTGTACAGTTCTAGAACCTTCTGGAAAGTTTGGTGCAAAGAGCTTTGAAGGAATTTTCGTGGGATATGCTAGTCCATTGAAACGAGTCTTTGTTCCAAGCTTGAAGCAGATCATCGAAGCACAACATGTTGAGTGTCAGGGGTATACTACGCCGCCTTAGAATCCCGGTGACTCATGGCGTTTTAATTATGATAAATCATGGGATTCGTTTGACATTGAAGAAGAACAGGATTTCTTTGACGAGTTAGATATTTTGAGAGAGTATGAAGAAGAATTACAGGAAAGATTCCTAGCAGAAACGTTTATTCGTCAACGACAAGCTTCGAACGATGATGAAGCAGGTCCAAGTAATGCTGGTGAACATGATGAAATTCAAGAATCTCTTGACAATCAGACGGCAGTCAACGACAATCTAGAATCTGATGATAGACCGATATTTGATCATGGTGATTCAGATTCTGAGGGGGAGCAAATCCAGATTTCAAGTCAAACAGTTCCAGTCGATGAACAAGGTGCAAATCATAATATCACAAATTTGGAAGGCGAGGTAGATGTTCCAGGCGAGGTGATGCCACGAACTCTTTCATACCATCCAGAAGAATTGATCATTGGAGAATTGCAGACAGGCGTTCGCACAAGACGTCAAATTGACCAAGGGCTTACTTGTTTTTATTCTACGGTTGCTCCTTTACAAACCGAGTTTTCACTAAGTTGTTTTATTTCACAGATTGAACCGCGAACATACAAAGAGGTGCTAACTGAAGATTCTTGGGTCAATGCTATGCAAGAAGAGTTGAGTCAGTTTGAGAAGTTAGGTGTGTGGAAGTTACTAGACTTGCCTGATGGTCAAAGGAAGATAAACACCAAGTGGGTGTTCAAGTGCAAGAGGGATGATAGAGGAGTTGTTGTTCGTAACAAAGCTCGACTTGTAGTCCAGGGTTTCAGTCAGCAGGAGGGTATAGATTTCACTGAAGTATATGCTCCAGTTGCTAGACTAGAAGCGATCAGAATCTTCCTAGCATTTACATCTTGGAAAAACTTCAAAGTTTATCAGCTAGATGTGAAATCGGTGTTTCTCTACGGGAAGGTAAAAGAGGAGGTATATATCGGACAGCCATCAGGCTTTACCGATCCAATCCACAAAGACAAGGTCTATTTACTGGATAAAGCGCTGTATGGTTTACACCAGGCCCCGAGAGCTTGGTACAAGACATTGTCTCAACACCTGCTAGCCAACAGCTTCATTCATGGAAAAGTGGATGCCACTCTCTTCACCAAAGAGGTCGACGGACATCTTCTGATAATTCAAATTTACGTGGATGACATCATATTTGGGTCAACAAATGAGAATCTGTGCAAAGATTTTGAACGAGTTATGAAGCAGAAATTCGAAATGTCATCGATGGGTGAGATGAAATTCTTTTTGGGACTGCAGGTTGATCAACTTCCCAAAGGAGTTTTCATACATCAAAAAAAGTACGTTTATGATATCTTGGAGAAATTCGGGATGTCAGGTTCTACTTCAGCTTCCACCCCATTAGCGACGAATCATGGGATAAATCCTGATCTCACCGGAGAGAAGGTAGATGAAACGCTTTATCGTTCTATGATCGGTTCGTTGATGTATTTGACAGCTTCAAGACCTGATATTATGTACCCAACCTGCCTCGCAGCAAGATTTCAATCTAACCCGAGAGCTTCGCATATGGTGATTGTGAAAAGGATATTACGCTACCTGAAAGGAACTCCATCATTGGGGTTGTGGTATCCAAGAGAAGGCGATTTCACGCTCGAAGGGTATTCCGATTCCGATTTCGGATGCTGCAAAGTTAACGCTAAATCAACAACAGCGGGGTGCCAGTTTTTTGGACCACGATTGGTTACCTGGCAATGCAAAAAGCAGACCTCTGTGGCTTTATCCACATGTGAAGCGGAGTATGTATCTGCTAGCAGCTGCTGCTCACAGATCTTGTGGATCCAGCAACAGATGCGCGACTATGGTTTGCAATTTCTAAACACCCCTATTTTTGTTGATAATGAGGCAGCGATTAACATTACTAAAAATCCAGTACATCACGCTAAAACCAAACACATTGAAATTCGTCATCACTTCATTCGCGATTGTTTCGAGAAGAAGTTGATACGAATTGAGAAAATCCACACTGACGAGCAAAAAGCTGATTTACATACCAAAGCATTTGATAAAACACGTTTTCAATATTTGCTAAAACTAAACGGTATGAAGCTTTTATCGGTGTTGGAAGAGATTATTGGCGTTGATGAAGGAGACATTGTAGATGATGTTGAGAAGCAATCTGCAATGGTTTGTCGATTTTTTACTTGTTTTGGTATTTAGGGGGAGGTATAGGGTAATATTTTCAGAAAATACAAAAACAGTAAAAAATGACAAAATTACAAAAACATGAGATATTTTCAAAATCCAAAAACAATAGAAAATTGGAAAAGAGCTTGTGTAAAAAGGGAAAATGATAGTACATCGGCTTGACAGTTACGGTATGCTAAAGATATGTAATGTTTTAATGCGTTAAACAGTCTCGCTGATGATGTGCCGATAGGTTTTTACACATTTAGTAGGTTTGTTTGGGATATAAACCTAAATCTTTACTTACTTATTTCGTGGGGAACACTACTTAAATATATAGGTAACCCCTGAAATCTTGTTTGAAAGATCCCTCTTTCTGAGATACTAGGTCTTTATACTCAGTGATATCTGGGGTATTATCTCGGGACTTCTGATTTTGCGGAAGCAATGGCCTAGTCCCCGAAGAATACTTTCTGCATGCTTGAAATATAGCGCCGCCCTCAGCATAATTGATGAGACAATAAAATTGCTAATCAATGTTGTTGTAAAAAAGATCCTCTAAAGTGGACACACCCAAAGTCGAACCGTCATCTCTCTGTTGAATGGTAGTTCTGGCCTGAGCTCTCACGGTTTTGTACGTTTCATAATTTATTCCCTTACAGAATCATCTGTGGTATACTCACCTGTAAGACTGAATATTGGGATCTGGATACGGGAGTATATTCAAGAGGTGGGACACACGTATAAGTTTAAGTCCCTAATACACTTAATCCGTATCCTGGACAGATTGAAATGTGTGTGAGAATTTAAGTGGATCAGTATATCGACAATCTAAGCGAATTGTTTAATTCTGAGTATGAAATTATCGCTTAACGGTACTTGTGACTTGTCGAATAGCTGATATGATTCCCTAACATGCTAGCCAAAAATAAGTTTGTAAATAGTTTACTTTTACTGCATTTTATTTCTGTATTTCATTTCTAGTTTAGAACTTTATTCAAAATCCAAAAAGATTTTTCATTTCTGCTTTATTTTCCGACAAACCAAAGTGGAGAGTTGATCTTCAGATTCGAATTGAAGCAGATGCAGGAAGTTTCTGGACTGGATGATGAGTTTGGAGCTAAAACATGATAAATGTGTGAAAGTTGAAAAGTTAAAGCAAGTTCATTAATTTGAAACTTGTAAATTTTTGCAGAAAAAAATTGAACCAAATGTCAGTGTGATTTGTCTCAGATCAACCAAGGTCATTAAGTTGGACTTGGTAGATTAATTGAGTAATCAGGGTCATTAACTTGGACCTGAATACTTAAGTGGATTGCTTAACACTGAAAGTTAAAAGGTAAGTTTGGATTGAAACTGTTATTGTCATATATCTTATATTTAGGTTGAGATTGTGCAGGTAACAGGAATCCCCATGGAAATGAAACTGTAAAAAGTATGAACCAGAATTCAAGCCCTAGCTGATCGAGAGGGGGAGTCTGCGATAGGGGGAGTCAAAATTCTGGATCAACATTCAAAGGGGAGCTTGTAGATTAAAGTTTGAAGATAAAGATTGATGGGAGCTTTTACAATGACAAATCAATTTGGAGAAAGACTAAGACTAAAGACTCGACGCCGAAGACTTCGTCAACATCCAAGGGGGAGTCTGTTGGTGCATCTAGTGTCTGTTAACTTCGTCTTAATCGAGTCTTATGTATAGATAGGATGAACGAGCACACAACAGGGTTAGAATTTAGGGTTTTACACGTTTATATAGGTGATTTCGCTTGAAGTAACCTGTTACATGTTTAAGCAAAATCATGCTGCTTATATATAGGTGTATGCTGTTTCATTTGAAGCGGAATCTGGTCTTGTTCTTTGAGTCGAGGTGCTTTTCATTTGTCATTTGAACGTGTAAAAAGCTAAGGAAATCATCAATAGAAAAATATTAAAAGGAAACAAGCTGTTTGACGTCATTTACATTGATTCCGCTTTTGCAAATGATGATGAACTACTCATACTGACTGTTTAGGGTCACCGGAACGATCCAACACTTAGGATAGGTTCCGATTTAGAAAGTAGGCTTTGTTAAACCATATTACATGAGTTCCTATACTCATTTGGTTTACGAAACCTCATTTTATTCCGATCCTCCGATTTAGGTCCGGTTTATTAACGTAGTTACCTATATTAGGTGCCGATTGATTCCGTGATCATTCTAGCGTTATTTGGTTGTTATATCAAGACTACTAAGCAATATCAAGTGAGTAAATAGACCCCCCTCTTTTTAAATGCTTTCAAGGTGATTATGTGAGTACATAGTCCCCTCTTTTACTGTTTTCAAATATTTGGGGTGAAACACATGTGCCTACTTGTTACTTTCGTGCTTTTCGTGCTTTCATGACATATACTTGCTAGTTCATTAGTACGCATATAGTACATGATTTCCATTATGCTTTGCTATGTATGTTTACTTAGCATGCTAGCACATTGATTTCATAAACATTTTTGTTGCATATGTTTACTCAGCATATGGACACATTTATTTACATTACATTTTTGCTATGTATGTTTGCTGAGCATGCTAGCACATTGATTTACATTACATTTCTGCTGCATATGTTTACTCAGCATATGGGCACATTGATTTACATGGACATTTCTACTTTGTATGTTTACTTAGCATACTTAGTACATAGTTTTTACATGACATGCTTACATTTGGTATAACATTTGGTATGTTTAACGGGACAAAAATACGTTCATTAACATTGATCACGCCGCTCGGCTGTGACATCTGTGTATTTTAATCTTTGTACTGTTCTGAACAACTTTGTATTTAATAAAATATGGTGTTTTAATTTCAATATTTGTTTAATTATTTGTGACGTTAGCACGTTTTCAATCATTGTTCATTTCCGAACTCTCAAACCTGTTCTGGAAGTGAAATCATAAACCGTTACGTAAACATAATCAGTTTAACGCGACGTACACACCGGAACTGTGACATAAGCCAAACATACCCTAAATACCCTTTACATAACTTAGAAATAAGTTTCGAAGGATTCGGTATGGCAAAAACATGTTTATTCGAACTAAAGAACTAATTGCGACAAAATTGCGAAACGAACGTTGGTGACCGCACGGATAATATTTAAATCCCAAAAATATTCTGTTATGATTAAAATTTTATTTTTAATCATGTTCGTGTTGCAGACAACACAGCCAGACTCGGCAACTGATATTTATCTCAGTAATAATTTGGCGAGTTTATTTTTATAGAATAATAAAAATAATTTAAAATGTCATAAACCGGGATTAAAACGCTAGACATTACACTTAAACCTCCAACTATTATCTAATTTACCATTCAAAAAAAATTACACATTACCCCCCCCCCCATATAAGTGGACGGTCACATGATGGCCCCACCTTGGATCTTATGCAATCTTCCCTTGATACACCAAAATCCATCTTGATATTTCTTGGATTTGATCTAGAACTTATAAAATCTCAAATGATATTATAGATCTTGTATGTGCTATATAAAGACCTAAGCTCACACTACACTCCATCTTCATCTCTCTCTCTCTTTCCCCCATGACCGTAAACACCCACCACCACCTCCATTTCCAATTTTGCAACTTTCTTCTTCAAAATCAAACTCATTTCCAAGCAAATTTCAAGTTGGTGTGAAGATCCAAAGGAGTTTCCAAGGTGTTTTCAAGTGATTTCAAGCTCCATATCATCCAAATCTCATCAAAAAAATAAAAACTCTCTTGAATCTTGAAGGTATAAAGTTTATGTTTAAATCATACACTTGATTCTTGGTTGTTCTTGATGATTGGAAGTTTCTCTTGGATCTTGGAATTTTTCACAAACTTGAAATCTAAAAAGAAATGGGTCTTGATATAAAATAAAAATGGTGGTATATATGTGTGTATATATAACCGTACATATATGTGTGTGTATGAGATTTGAGTTTGAGTTGATTTATGATAAATACTTGTTTAGGATGTTTGCTTGGATGAACTAGATTATGTGCAAATATGTTAGAGATATAAAGGAGTGATTGAATCATGAGTTATAATTTGAAATAATGTTAGTATTTTGACATGTAAATGGCCAAAAATTTATTAGACATATTTGAGAATTTTTAAGTTGTTGCTTGTTCTTGAATGATAGTTAAAATGCAAGTGTTTGATGATTTGTGCATGATATGATGAATGTTCAATTAAATCAGTAGACAAACATGAATAAATCACATGTTTGATGCATTTAAATTCATATGAAATGATGATGATATGATAGTGTGCTTTAGATACTTGTACATAAGAATACATGTTTATTTAAAGCTCAAGAAATGATAAAAAATGACAAAATAACATTATATGACAAAAATAACATTATTTGGTATATTATAATGGCATAAAACTTTGTCATAGGTTTGATAGCTTTACATGTTGTACATATAGCTTAGAAAGTGGTAAAATATGTGAAATTTGCATGATTTATGTGCTTTATGTGAGACCTGCACTATCATGAGTATAATCACTATTTTATTCAGTAAATAACGTGGGTTATGTTAAAATATCAAGTCGTTACGATTCGGGATGGTTAGGGTAATGTTTGATGCAAAACTATGCGGTAAAACGGTTAAATTGCTTATAACATGATGACATGTTAATACTTGACAAGATTTTGTGTATTACGCTATTATTAGTATGTTACATTTGAGTATATATATTACGACGCGCAAATCGTAGATATATTGCTTATAACATGATGAGGGTCACCAATAAAATCGTTCAAGTCGCAAAGTTTTTTTTTAAAATATATATGAACTCATATATATATAAATACACCAATATAATCAAAAATAATAACTTTTCAAGAAAATCTCAAAGTTATGTGAAAATTCTAAGTATCGGAGAAACTTATGTATTTTTGTGGGGTTTTTTATTATTAAATCGTTCTTACTTAATTTAGGACGAATAAACAATTTGAGGAATTGTGTTAACACATAAAAACGCACCCAAAGGTGAGTACGTAGTTCCCCGATTTTATGTTTTCAAATGTTTTGGGGTGAAGCATATGTGCATAACTTTACTTTCCGTTTTCATGACATTACACACGTTTTCTTACATATTACATATAATACATTATTTCAAAGACATTTTTATGGTATATTGACTTAGTATACCTAACATTTGGTTTCAAAGACATTTTACTTGGCATATTGACTTAGTATGCCTATTACATGGTTTTACAAAGACATTTTCATGACATGCTTACATTGAAAAAGACATTTGGTATGTTTAACAGAGTAGTACATTCATTAACATTGATCACGCCTCTCGGTAGTATGTAATAGCGCTATAGGACTTGACAAAATCACGTTCCCGCTTTCTAGGTATTTTGGAAGGGGAATGACAGAATCCGAATACAATTTTTTTTATAAACCTTGTTCCTGATAAAGGTTTATCCGACAGTCTCAAGGCTTGAGTGTATGCGATAGACAAACCACATAAATGTTCATATCAATAAAAGCAATGGTTTTCAAAACAAAACTTTTGATTTTAACTCTTAGTTATTTCAAAGACCTTGTTTTGTACATGACATTTGATTACATAAGACATTTATTTATACATGACATTATGCATTTGGCTTGAGTAAATACTATTTATTCGCCATACAAGACATGGTTTATACTGGACATTTGACATTTGACATTGGACATTGACATTTAAACAAGACATTATTTCATGGTTATTAATAAGTGATTTAAGTAACGAGACGTGTGTAATATGATAAAAGCATGGTGGATACGTCGCTGGTACTTCCTATACATAAGTGCTTTTATTATATTGCATATCGTGGCGTTATCTAAACCACTTCAACAAAGACAAGACATGACATATTTTATACATATTATTTTTATTTGGTTATTTACTTAACCATACATCATTCTTTTATGTCATTTGATTTTCATATGATTTTATAAAAGAAAATATTTTAAAATGTTCATGACTACTTTTCGTTAAGCATTTCTTTTAACATTCAAAGTCATACATCTTCAACACTTAAACCTATGTTACTCACAAGCATTTTTATGCTGACGTATTTACTTTCACATATGTTTCAGGAGCGAATATTTGATGTGAGCAAGCTACACTTAGGGCGACTTGGGCCTTAGCAATCTAAAATCAAGAAAGTTATCATCTTTTATGTTATGTGTTTTGTTTGAACTAACACAATGTAATAATTTAAGCTTGTAAAACTTAACTTTAATTATCATGTGTTTTGGAACAATAATTCTGCCACACGACTCCTCGACGTTTCCGCCGCGTTTTGTTGTTTTACGCGGTCGGGGTGTGACAGAAGAGGTGGTATCAGAGCTCATGGTTATAGGGAATTAGATTATTAGTAAAATTTTGACCTAGACTATAACCTTTCTAGGACCCTAACACAAGTTACCTTGTGTTTAGATCTTAAAACAATACTATCACCTATCCTTAGGTGATTACCAAAACAAGTACACAAATCTCAATTCCGTTTGAAAATCAATCATCTATCCTTAGATGATTTGTTTTTAGGCTTCATGCCTTTAAACTTTTCAAATCTCGTCAAAGTTTGGGTCTTATTAATGTGAACACGTGCAATCTGGAAGGGTGGGTGCCTGTACCCTGAGTTTTCTGTCTAAGGCTAGAGTGTTCGTACAAATCCACATAATCGGACCAGTCACTCTTACCTGGGAACTCTTGGGGTGAGTGTCCACTTATAGGCTAAACCATGTCTTCATTATGCATTATGTAGACCTAATCACTTTGACTAGTCACTGTGTTGTTTGTTTGTTTTAAGTAATGGACAAATGACCACCTTCCTTTGTGTTGTCGATGTTTTCAATACTCCTTTTGATTGTCTTATGTCAATCTCACACATTTCCTTGTGTTCCTTTTCTTTTAGATGCCACCTCGATGTGATCAAACTCAAGACGCCGCAATGGCAGCCTTGATCACTCAGCAAATCGCTGCTGTACTCCCGAACCTAGTTACCCAGTTAAACCAAGCAAACAACAATAACAACGCACCTGTTCCGTGCAACTTTAAGACTTTCAATACGGCTAAATCGCTTCAGTTTTCTGGGTCTGAAGGAGCAACTGGGCTCCTACAGTGGTTCGAGAGTCTCGAGAGTACGTTTCGTCACGTTCAATGCCCGAATGAGCGAAAGGTTGAGTTTGCATCAAGTGTGTTTCAGAAAAGGGCGCTTACCTGGTGGAATGGTGTGATGAGAGACAGAGGTGCCAACGTGGCAATGGCTCAAACATGGGAAGAGCTTCGCGCACTTATGATGAAGGAGTTTTGTCCTCGTCATGAATTGTGGGCACTGGAAAACGAATTCCATGATCTTAAGCAAGATAGTGGAGAGCACCGTGCCTACACAGACCGATATGAAGAACTGAGCCTGCTGTGTCCCACCATGGTCACGCCTTTGGACAAGGCGATTTAGAAGTACATAGATGGTCTTCCTGATCCCGTTCAAGATATTGTCACCGGCAGCAACCCTACCACGGTTAGACAAGCTATTGAGCTAGCTGCAACCTTGACTGAGTCTCAAGTCAAGAAGGGTAAACTCCACCGCAAGGGTGACAAGAAACCATCTGACAAGACAGAGAAGAAGAAGGGAAAGAAAGTTGAAACCTCAAAGAAATCTAGGAAGCGTCAGGCTTCCAAGAACTTTGCCATTGTTGCACAGACCAATCAAGCTGCTCCTACCCAGCCAGCTCAACCACCAGCCAAGAAACAGTATGTTGGTACCGCACCTCTTTGTAACAAGTGCAATTGACATCATCAACCACGTCTTTAGTGTCGTCTTTGCAACAACTGTGGAAAATATGGCCATTTGGCTAACACATGTCGCTCTCCTCCTGCTCCGAATCAAGCGGCACAAAACCCTGCCCAATAGCCAGTAAATCCTGCACGACCTCCTTTTCCGCCTGGGTCTTGCTACAATTGTGGAGATCTGACTCACTACAGGAACAAGTGCCCGAAGTTGGCCAATGCGAACCCGGCTCGTGGACGAGTATACAACATCAATGCCAATGAAGCGCGTGCCGACAATGAGGTGGTCAACGGTACGTTCTATGTTAACAACCAACTTGCTTCTATTCTTTTTTATTCGGGTGCCGACAAGAGTTTTGTATCCCTAGCTTTTGAACCTTTGCTTTCAAAGCCTAGAACAAAACTAGGAAAACCCTTGACATTAGAGTTAGCCAGTGGTGAATCCCTTGTACTTGATTCCATCATTCGAAATTGCCAGTTGAACCTTAACGACCATCTCTTTCCCATTGACCTCACGCCAATGCAACATTGGAGTTTCGACGTTATAGTAGGGATGGATTGGTTGACCAAATACCGTGCAGAAGTGGTTTGTTTTGACAAGATTGTTTGTGTACCTCTTTCGTCTGATGAAGTCTTAGAAGTTCGTGGAGAAAAACCCGCTAGTAGCCTTAAACTAATGTCTAGCACCCAAGCTCATAGATATCTATGAAAGAATTATGTGGCTTTCTTGGCACGTGTCGTAGAGGAGAAAGACAAGGGTAAAACTGTATAAGACATCCCCGTCATTCGGGATTATCCTGAGGTTTTTCCTGAAGACTTACCTGGTTTACCCCCAGCACGACAAATCGAGTTCCGTATTGACCTTGTACCTGGTGCTAATCCGATTGCTAAATCTCCATACCGTCTTACACCGTCCGAGATGCAAGAGTTATCGAAGCAGCTGCAGGAGTTATCAGACAAAGGATTTATTCGTCCAAGCTTTTCCCCTTGGGGGGCGCCTGTCCTATTTGTAAAGAAGAAGGATGGATCATTCCGAATGTGTATCGATTACCGTGAGCTTACCAAACTCACCATCAAAAATCGATATCCCCTACCTCGCATCGATGATCTCTTTGATCAGCTTCAGGGTGCTACCTGCTTTTTGAAGATTGATCTACGTTCTGGGTATCATCAGCTTCGCGTATCCGAAGAAGATATTCCCAAGACTGCTTTCCGCACACGATACAGCCACTATGAGTTTACTGTTATGCCTTTTGGTTTAACGA
>JARYGA010019875.1:0-43930 GCA_030545235.1 Helianthus tuberosus
TGCCCGTTCCCCAGTGCTCCTATCACAACACTGGGCATGACTGGGTCATTAGTTCACAACCGTCCTCCCCGGTACAGTGTGAGGGTGCCAAACCTAAGTAGCGCTACCAACTAATACCCGTTACCTCCCCGGTAACACAAAATATGGGACTTAAGAATGATAGGGTGAGATTATTATTCAATATCCCAGTTTTACCCAAAAGACCTATCCCTCCCCGGGATACCCACTGACTGTCCCAACCATCGGGACGCATGCTCAAGAGATGAACTCACCTTAGAGTGCTCGGTAGGTTACGTTACTTGTTTTACAGTCGATTTACAATTGATCAAATAAGTCCTATCATGGTTTACCAGTAACAATTAGTTAAGTATTCACATCTAGCCACGTATTTCGTCTCAAGTTGCACTCATGAAACATATACACACAATATCATGCAGCAAGTAATAGTTGATCATGTAATACACTTTAACCCTAGCATACATCATATTTGTTATATGTACTGGATACTTGGATCACATGGAAGTTATATCACATCCCTTTTACCGTTTGCATCTATCTCATCCGAAAACTAACTGGGCCACCACACTTGGCCCAATGCAGCTCCCTTGATTACCCGGCCCAGTAATATTCCCTAACCCAAGGAAAACATCTAATCTAGTGGTTGGTTTCAATTAATCAAATGTAGCCCGCCTAGCCGACTGTTTACATTATTTAGTCAAATAATCGGAGGCCCAGCCAAATGATCCACTACTTTGGGTGTACAGCCCACTTCTAGAATTACCCAACCTTGTAACCCATTTCCACATAAATATAACCAACCTAGTCTGCACCCTATGAAGTCTCCCCTATTGTTCATTTGTAATATTAATACACATAGTTCATTGGTTCCATTTATCAAATAGCCGATTACCCTATATCATTTAAACTACCTAAACCACTTACAACTCTTATTTGTTAAGAACCTGTATGTTACCATTAAATCATAAAATTCAGTTATCATGCTACAAGTCTGCGGCTAGCCCACCAAAGTAATCTGTTTAACACTTCATATTCCTAAATCTTGGTTACTCACCCTAATTGCTCAACCATCAATTCAAGTATCACAAAATTCACATGTGTTCACCTATGCTGTTAGTTGATCGAACCCACACCCCTATCGGCTTCTTGATCAATAACTAATACATATTCATGAAACATCATAATCGTCACTTAACATCACATATACTAATAGATTTCAACAATTTGCTAATTGTTATGCACATTAGCCGTGCCTCGGTTGCAAACAAAGCAGTTAAACAACATCAGGTCTATTATCATTATTATTTACACAATACATGCATATCTGATTAAGGTTTATACGTCCATATACATACATAATTCACTGCATCAGATCGCACATATACCAAATCATCAAATAGAGATCCATATAAACATGGTTCAGTTTACAATTCGCATATATCATGTATAACTTAATCGCTATTAATATCTACCAAGCATAAACATCAAATAGCTTGCAAAAGAAATCACTAACCTAACAATATGATCGGCTAGAATAGTGATTCACGAGAAGGGGGGTCTGCTATGCCATCGCACACACAAGTGGGGAATAGGGTTTTATTATGTTGTGTATTGTTGTGTTGTAATTTGTGAGATATATGCATGTTACGTATGTTTAATTATAGAACCAAATAAAACAAGTGGGCCGATCACATGTTTACTAACTAATACACAAGTGGGCCGAGTTAAATAATACACACACAAGGAACAATCATGGTACACTAAGGACATGTTGGGCTCAGGAGTTCTATTTGGGCCGATAGGGTGAGTACTTGTAAAGTATAGTTATAAAGCCCAACATATACGCGACCCAACAATTTCCAATAGATTATCTAATCGGGTTATCAAACGTTTAAGTTTAATGGGGTTACGATCACAAGATTACACGTCACTAACCTTGAAAGTTTGGGTTGTCACATACTGGTCAAATTCAAAACGGCAAACTAAAATGAGAAAAACGCCATTCAAAACGAATAGAACACCATTAATATAAAAACGCCAAAGCTTAATAATAAAACGTGTTGCGGACTTAGCAGGTAGATGGAACAAACAGTAACTGAAAGTCAATTATTAACATTTACTTGAAGAAATTCCCTCCTAAACTACGTGCCAAAAACATCAATATATAAACGACGTTACCATCGCTTCCATAATCACTTCCATTGATCATACTAAAAACGCCATCTTTAATCAAAACGCCAAGTTTAACCAAAACTTCAAAATGGCAACCATCGTTTCATGGAGATACACCCCCAGAATCAAAAGATTCGTAATACGTTTTTTACAACAGAAGAAGAGTGTTTGTGAAAACAATCAAAGCAATTTTGAAAATGTAAGAGGATGTACAAAGGGGTATCCTATCGCTTGGCATCCCTCTTGATAACGAATGTGATGAAACACATAAGTTATGAGAAGATTAACTAGAAAATTTGGACCAAGCAAAGCAAATGCAAAAATGGACCCAGTCATCACATCATGGCGTTTTGATAAAGAAACAGACATGGTCACCGTTATATGTGACAACGGAGCGCAGGAAGACTACATGGTTGAAGACATCACGACCAAGCAGGGGGTTGGGTTCCTGGAGGAGTTACACAATGCCACATGTTTGAACACAGACATGAACATAAAAATGCCATTGACGCTGGACATGTTCAAATGGAGGCTTCAAAATCTTCAAGAACAAGAAGCCAATGAAAGTAAAAGTGATGACTTGGATGAGAGACTGGAAGAAGACTCTGAAGAAGAAGAAGAAGACGAAGGAAGTGATGGATACTTCTCAGACAAAGCCCCTTCTGACGAGCAGTTTTAATTTTTTTTTTATTTTCTTTTGTGTAGTTTTTTTTCAAATAATAAAATACTATATTTCTCTCATTAGTTACAAAACGCCAAAAATGCCACAAAAGCCATTAAATACAAAACGCCAAATAATAAAAACTATTTATCCTGTGTAATTTTTTATGTGTTAGTGTATTTTATCATCTTGGAAGATGGGAATTATAAAAACGCCAAACTTGGAAGATGGGAATTCTTACACCCTTAACAGATAAAGCTGAATAAAACATTAAATACAAAAAGTAACTGAAACGACGGTTACTTTATTACTAGCATTTATTATAATAAAATTACGCCTAAACTACACGCCAAAAACATCCTATAAAGAGAAATGTCTCTGCACAATCCATTGATCACACCCAAAAACAATGTTATGTTTCCTAAAAACCACTCACTTTAAAACGCCAACAAATAGTTAAAAAAACAACGGATTACAAACCTCGTTTCTTGGATATTCAATTGTTTTGCATGAAGTTTCACTGAATGGATTCTTACCTGAGGTGGGTATCTTTATAAGATTTTGCTGAAGGCGATGGACAAATATTCAATAAAAAGAGTCTGTTGATAGTGATATGTCATTTTGTGTGCTTTGTTCTTGATGAATATTTAAATGATATGAAAGGATCAATCCCAATGTAAATGCTATTTTGGACTCCATGATGATAATAGCATCTACACAGGCTTTGATCTACAACAACATGTCAACAAACAACAATAGATCACACCAAAAAACAGGATGCCACTGATCAACTTCGTCTAAATGACGGGCGTTATGTAGGAAAATCGACATCTAGCTAACGTATTCAAAGGTTCAAGGCACAAAAACTTCAAGAAGAAGAGACTGATGACAGTGAAGATTTGGATGAGAAATTGGATTAGCATTTTTATTTTTTTATTTTTGGGGGATCATTTACTGTTGTTTGTTATCAAATTCTCCACTGATAAAATACATTATTTATGTGAAAAAAATGTTTATGAAACACCAAAATGCTACAAACACTAAACGCCTAATAGTATGAAAACTGTTAGAATAAATCCTGGCCAAATACGTTGTTGCTATATAAAACTCCAAAACTTATAATAAAATTACTTTAACCAATTATTATTAAAAACTCCAAAAACTAACTAAACGCCATTAAAACAATGTATAAAACTATGTGTCATCTTTATCTAAATGCCATTAAATACAAAACGCCAAACCTTGAAAAGATGAGACGTGTTACAGCCTTAACAGATGAAGCTGAACAAAAGAGTAACTACAAACAGTAACTGAAACGACATGAACTTTATTACTAACATTTATTATATTAAAAGCCACGCCTTCGTAATTGAATTTATTTATCTTTTCAAAACGCCAAAATTACCTGTCACATTATATGTATGCATCCTACATGGCACGACAAATGATACACAAAATACACATAAAAAAATTACTAATGTTTTTTAGCGAAAAAAACATATATCTACCTGGCGCAAAAAAATGGTCTTTATATAAGTAGAATAGGTAAACAAAGCTTAACACTCCACAAATTCACTAAACACGCAATACATTGTCTAAAACGCCATACAACTTAAAAAAACGGCTCAGGTTATTACATGGAGGTTTGAGAGGTCAGAGAGACGTTTCGTCCTAGAGTTCTCTGACAGGAGAAGGGTGAAAGTCAAGACAATCAAGGTCATATTTAGTATGGATGAAGCCGTTCAGAGGGATATTCTGGCCATTGGGATTCCAGTGGCTTACGATTGTGAAAGGACTCGAACAATAATAAGAAATTAAAGAGAAAATTTCCAACAGATGATGATGATGTTGACGATACTGATCTACCAAAAGTTACCAGTTGGAGTTTAGATTATTCATTGACAATAGACGAACACAGATACACTACATCTTCTTGAATAGCTATGTGATTTAGCACCTTCGAATGATGAAAGATCCATCGTTGCGATGATATTTAAGTATAGGATGCAACAAAGACGAGACGAGATTATGGAGTTATACGCCAATGCACAAGATGATGATGATGATGAGTCTAATGAGAGTGATGAACAAAGTGATGGTTACATCTCTGATGTAATACCATCCATAGAAGACTATTAGTTTTTGTTTGATTTCGTCTTAGTAGTACTCTTTTGAATTACTAATGAATTATAATGAATTTAAAAATGCCATGAATGCCAAGAAATTTGCCTTTATAACATATATGGTGTTTATTGAACTGTTGAAATCTAGAAAAACGCCTAATGAATTTGGGAACGCGATGGACGAAATAAAGTTAGAATTACTAATTGAATTTGGGGACACCATAAATGCCAAAATATTTAATGTGTAATACAAAAACGAGTAATTCATCAAGGCGGATCTAAAAAAACAATAAAACGCCAGGTCGTTATCTAATCTAACTAAACGCCAAAAAAATATTACACGCCAAAAAATGAAGCGGTGTTGTTAATCGCATTGAAAAAAAGAATATAAAAGGAAAAAGCCCCTTCGCCGTTCATTATATCGTGTGCCACGTGTACAACCATGATCCGTTCTCACACTTTTAGGCGTTTTCTCCTGATCCCATTTCGATATATATATATATATATCATGTCAATATTATCATTTTTATTAACTTCCAAATTCTACATTTGTAGGCTAAGAAACTTGGGCGTGAATTGTCGGCTCATGAAGCGTGGAAGCAATCACACTGCAGGAAAGGAAGTCGACCATTGGATAAAGATCTAAGTTGTAGCAGTTCACTACTTTTGGACGTTGATTCAGAAGGGGATGCTCAAGAATAAAATCTTGTATGGGTTGCTGCTAGGGCAGAGGAGACTTGTGTAAGTCAATTGATTAGTAAATCTAAACAAAGTATTTCAAAATAGAAACACAAAGTTTATTACAATGAAATTTGTATAATATAATTATGTGTTTATCCCATTAGGTTAAATATGAAGGTTTTCTTGTGGAGAATATGGGAAAGAACGTAATAAATACCCAAATTTGACAAAGACTTGTGGTCACGACCTGAGGACAAGAATAAAGGAAAAGTGTACGGGTTAGCAATGTTAGTGACCCGTGTGTACATAGCATAGAAGACCCTATGGTATTTTTAATACTTTTAGACTAATAACTTTTGTAAACTTGTATCGTTTCCCACTGTTATTATTGTTAGTGGATATTTTATGTGTCTGTCACTGTGCGAATAGGTTAGATAGAACGTGTTTTGAATATTGTATAGATGAGAGTGAAAAGTTCGGTTTTGTATTGAAAAGTTCCCTTCGCACGAAGGAGTCCTTCGCGCGAAGGGAAACTTGTCCATTCGCACGAGTGGGTGTGTCCACTTGTCCAAAGCCACTCGTTCTAAGCCCATTCACATGGATAATATTGCCTATATATAGGAGTTGTTAGTGAGAGCTTAGGTGACGTTTTGATTCCCTAAGGGGAAATGCTAGAGAAATAGCTTGCAAATAATGTAAACTCTTTCGGTATGAATGAAACATTCAACTTATGGCGAATCATTCTACTTCTACCCCATTCTTAATAATAATATTCTACCGAATTAGTTCTATCCCGTCCAAACTTCCGTCTAATCCCGCCGGATCCTGGACTCTCAATTATGTTAGTTTGGTTTGTGATGTTTTTTTTTATTGTTAGGTTTGATGCTCTTAAATTAGGGAGAATGTTAAGGAATTTCATATTGATTTGATTACACCTTCTTTACGAGTTGTTTCATACAAAAAATGTTTTTAAAATTACGTATAATTTCTTTCTTAATATGTAAACAACCTGGAACATGCTATTTAGCTTCTAGCACTTGAATTGTATCTCACAATTGTATTTTGTTTTCTTTGCAACCAACTTAACCCATTATTACTTTTCGTTAATTCTGATTTCTTGATTCTATTCATTGGTTGTTTTGTAGATTGAAAAGTTGAACTTAGTTATCATGGAGCTTGTTATGGAAAAAGATGAAGAAAAAGAAAGGTTCAATGGAATTATTGCGGGGTTGTTGGCTAAAAAAGAAAAAGATATGGTGGATAAAGATGCTATGCTTGATAGGATGTCACAAATTGAAGCTATGTTAATAGCTATAGTTCGAAGATAGGCTATAAACACTTGTTTTTGAATGTTTAGATATTTATCTTATTAGGATAATTTTTGTTATATTTTGTTTTAGTTGGTAATTTTTATATGCTTTTGAAAAGGAGATGTTTTATATAATTTTGGGATTTTATTAGACTTTTTTTACATTATTTGTAGTTTTATTGATATGTAATTTTGATGAAAATAGCAGGGAGAAAAAAATCTGAATTAAAAACCAATATTCCAAACCAAACCAATATTCCAGTAATCAGTAAATGGTAGCAAATGGTTGCAAATAACTATACTAACGCGGTCACCACTCGGTTGCAAATTGTGTAAAAAATGGTGACAATATGGTGGTTAAATGGTATCAAAACTCGCAAATTGTGTAAAAAATGGTGGCTAAATGGTGGCAATATCGGCGGCTAAATGGTATCAAAAGTGCAAAAATCGATGGCTAAATGGTGGCAATATCAGTGGCTAAATTGTATAAAAACACGTCACAACTCGGTCGCAAACATGGCGCAGCGTAGCAAATAGAAGCGGTGGCAAATATTTTTGACCAATTTCGTGGTGGTAAAAATAAGGTAGCAAAATATAAAAATGGTGGCTATTTGGTGGTATTAGGACAATTGACACGAGTGTTTTTGTCACAGTATTTTCGGTAGCAAACTGGTGATAACAAGGAAATTGCTACCATTTTGTAACCAAAAATTACATTGCAAAAACCATGTTTTCTAGTAGTGTCTATCATTGTTTATTAAACTGAATTATTTAAGCTCTTTATTATTTTCTTAATTATTAAAAGTTACTTAGGTTAAATATTACAAAAGAGATAGGTTAATAAATCTTAGTGTCCATGAATTGATACTTGGGTACTTACTTAGACTATACTATATATTGATACATATGCTTGCTTAGAACGTGTGTAGTTAGTATTAGTATTTGTATCCTTTAAACTCGACTGTGTTCTGTGACACATTTTAATTGTTACTATCTAAGCACCTCACGCCCCTCCATCCCTTTTTTTCTATACTTTGATATCTATTATTTTAACTTTAAGCAATCTAATAATTTATATTTGAACCTCCCTATGTCTGTGTATGTGGTGAGATTAGTAAAAAAATAAGTTAAACGTCTTTAGGACTCCAAAAGATTAGTAAAAAAATAAGTTAAACGTCTTTACGACTCCAAAAGATAGGGCTATGCATGCTATTTATTAGTTCTTGAAAACCCACTTTTAAAGTATTAAATTCTATTTATTAAAGTACATTTCAAAAAGATTTGGATTAGATGTGTGATAATAAATGTGATAAAAGATCAGCTAGAGGCCTAATTCATAGGTTCATAGACTCAGACTATTCACACACGCCACTTGTCTATTCACACACATCGAAGCGTTGCGTTTTGGCCAAAGCGCAACGCTTAGATGTAAAGTCAACAGACAATGTCTGAACCTGTCAGACCTTGTCTGTTGAGGTCTGAACCTGTCAAACCTTGTCTGTTGACCTTGTACCTAAACGTTCCGCTTTGGCCAAAGCACAACGCATAGATATGTATGTTTTTTTTGTGGAAAAAATGGGGTTTTTTTCTTATTTGGGGAACATCTCTCGGATATACGGGCATAGTACTTCGAAATTTTGTTTTAGAGGTTGTCTGATTATGAGATATTAGGTCTTTATACTTATTGATATCTGGGGTATTATACTTCGTCTTCTGATTTTGCGTCCGCAATGACCTAGATCTTGTATAATACTTTCGCGCTTAAACCCCTACACTGCATAACATTGAACATATCGAAAGATATAAATCAAGTGCAGAAAGATTCCTAAGTGGAACATACCTTAAAGTCGAGCCTTAATCTCTTTGTCTGAATGGTAGTTCTAATCTGAGCTCTCAAGGCCTCGCACTAGCCCAGAGACAGATATCATTTAGGTATATTCACCTGTAAGACTGAATTCAGGGAATCTTGATATGGAAGTATATTCAGAGGTGGGACACGCATTGAAGTTAGTTCTTAAAACACTAATCTCGTATCTTGAATCAATTGAAGTTTGTGTGAAAATTTAGGTGGATCAATATACTGACAATTTAAGTGAATTGTTTAAAACTTAAAGTTTATGTAGATCAATGGTGCATGTGATTTGTCAAAAACGGGTATGATCCTCTAACACAACTCGACAAAATATGCGTATTAATATTTTGTTGTTGCATTTCATTTCACATAAAATTTCAAAAAGATTTTAAGTGTGTTTTAGTATAAATTTTGTAAAATTCAAAAAGATTTTATTTCATTTTATGCTTTGACAGCCGATGTTGGAAAGCTGAATTTCAAAATCTAAGTATGCTGAACATGTCTTGAAATAACAAGTTCATAAATTTGAAACTTGAATTTTGAAAACGAAAATTTAATTAGTTGTTTGAAATTGTCAACCAAGGTCATTAATTTGGACTTGGTAGATAATTGGATAGTCAAGCTCATTAATTTGAACTTGATTATCTGTGAGGGTTAATAAAGATAATTGTGCTTTAAAGTCAAATATAATGTCTATAGTTGTATATCAGGTAGTTGTTTGATAAAGGGAGCTTGATTTTCAATGTCAACACATAAAGGAAGCTCACAAATGATTCTTACAAGTGATTCTAAATTGTCAAAAACAGATTGTTTAAAGCAAGGGGGAGATTGCTATGAGATAGTCTGATCTAAGAGGGAATCAAGATGTAAGGGGGAGTCTGTGATTAAGAAATACCGAAGATTTATTAAGAAATACCGAAGATTTATGGAGACTCAGAAGATTATAAAAATTAGCTACGATAAAGATTGACTGCAACAATATCCAACGGGGAGTCTTTGAATGCACTATGTCTATTGATTCCGTCAATCACGTTCATAATTGTTAATGTATCGAGTCATCGTTGATTGTATAGGTTTGTAGATTAGACAAGACGGTTTTGTAATGTAAAAACCAGTTCGTACGAATGGCACATTCATACGAATGGACATCTCACTCGTTCAAGACCACTTCGTACGAACTGAACACATTCATTCCAGACGGTATGCGAATGGGTGATGCCTATAAATAGGTGGTCAGGTCTTGTCATTTGTATCTTTTGGTGGAACAGATGGGAAACTCTGTCCATTTGGTTTCACAGTTTTGTACTTTCAAATAATCAATAGAAACCAGTTTAATTAGCTTGTTCTTGTGCATGTCACCTTCATACTCGGATTCCACACAAGATATGGAGTCGTATTAGCCGGTCAGAGCATTCAGGAGTACGAAAACGGTCCTCACACAGTCTAATAGCAGGTACAGATACCTGGCTAACAGATGACTATTCTGATGAAGAAGAGGAAGTGGCTAATGTATGTTTAATGGCTGCAATTCTGATGGGAGCTCTGGTTCATCAGAACCCAAAGTAAGTTGAGATAACAATGATTTGGAACAACAACTGAACAAGCTAATGAAAAAATTTGTGATCGTACAAGATAAACAATCATCAGAAAACACAAAATCTGATGATTTTCAAAAATTGCTCAACAAAGTCAAACTTGAAAACCAGTTATTAATTGATCAAAATTTAACAAAGGATGCCAAAATTGAATTTTATGAACGAGAATGAAAAGATCTTTACAAAAAAATCATGATAATGAGACCATTGTAAAGGGTCTTCAACAAGCTAAAGAGTTCATACACTTTATTGAAGCAAAACCCAAGAACAAAGGTGAAGGATTAGGATATGTAAAGACAAATACCAGAAATCCTACCACCTTTGTAAGGGCATCAGAAAACTGTTCTGATAAAATTATATCAAATTCTAAGGCCGACTCTTGCAAATCAAGCAGTTCTGATAAATTTTTTTTGCCATCCAAAATCAGCTTAAAAGGAAAAAGGGATGAGATTCAAAAAATTTATGAAAAAAACAAAGGAAATGCATCACAAATTTCAAAGAAGCAAAAATCTTCCATCATAATCACACTTGTCTAAACAGATAGACAAAACAAGTTGTATGTGTGTTGAAATTCTGAAGCTAATTCAACACCAACTCTCCAAAGAAAATCATTCTGTTAATGGCTTAGCATTAAGCAGAAGTTCTAATGAGAACTGTTCTTCTAATGAAGAAATATCTAGTGTATTTTCATCAGAAAAAGTACCCAAATAGGTTTGGGTACCAAAAATTCTCTAACCTTGTCATTTAAGGACCGTCGAGTGAAGTGTCACACCTCAAAAACGTCGCAGCAGAAATACAAACGTGGCGGTGACAGAGGTTGGTACCCATAAATGTCTTAGTGGTCGATGCAATATTTATGTTGGACATTTGGTTGGTTTTAAACATACGTCACAACCACATCAGAGTTGTTTAACCCTTAGGGGTCTTATTACACACGGTCCCAAAAGTAGTTTAAGAGTGTCCAAACATTATTTAATTACAATCGTATCTCACAACCACGTGATAACACAAGCCGAAATCCCCAAAGCCGAGCTGATGTACCTGAAGAACACGTAAAAATCAAGTGTCAACACAATGGAGGGTGAGTTCACAGGTTCAAATTCGTAACAATTTGTTTATGGAAAAGCTTTCTTATTATAGATTTTTAATGATAAAACATCCATATAGATTTAAGAAACTTTGCAAGATGTTAAGAGCTATATACTATGATTGAGGCTCTAATCAATACTAGACAATTATAGAATAAAATTCGTCGCTAGATGGACACGGACCACCGGTCACGATGGGGTTGTCAACCCGATAGATCTATCAACAATTCCATGTGTTCTATACTTAATGATTAAAAATGACAAGGATGCATCTGTGTGCCCTCCTCAAATGCATCAATATATATAACCTACTAGATAACAATTTAATATCTGATGTTGCACAAATTTCCGTTGTCCCCTATGCTGCGTAAGATAGACTTGCTACCTATGTTTTTGTGACCCGGTAAATTTAACCCAACCGAAAATTTAATATATCATTAATTTCTCATGATCGTTTTACCCAAAACTTTGTAATATTTCCCCGTTTCTTCCCAAAACATATTTATATCAATCAAATCCCGTTTTCCTCGAAAACGGTTTAAATCAAACACATTTCCAAATCCATGTTTTTCCATAAAACATATCATATCATTCAAAAATCATACTTTCCACAAAATATCCTTTAGATAATTCAAAGGCATATTTTATACAAAAACGTATATTTATCCTTTTTAACGACATGTTCTTCCCCCAAAACAGTATATAAAACAGTAAAAGAGGGGTTCTCGTGACACTCACGATTGGGTGCGTTTATTTTATCGCAATCCCTTAAATTGAATCTACACGCCCTAATTTAAATAGGAACGAATTAATAACCAATTATTCTACAAACACCTAAGTTTCTCCAATACTTAGAATTTTCACATAACTTTGAGATTTTCTCAAAAAGTTTTTATTTTGATTATGTTGGAATATACATATATATATGTGTGTGTGTGTGTGTGTTCATATATATACATATTAAAATTTTCGCGATTTGAAAGATTTTATTGGTGACCCTTATTATGTTATATCCGTTATCGCACCCTATCTATGATTTGCGCTTCATAATACATTTGCATAAATGTGAACATATTATCATGCATCGTTATACACGTATTACATCACATACATAAACTTCCAAGATTCCACTTTTCTTATATTCACTTCAAATCATAGGTTTTATATGAAACCTTTTATAAAAACCTTTTGATCATACATGCAATCACTTTTCATAAATCACATCATACAAGAATCATCATCTTAACAAAAATCAAAAACAACTCCAACATATACACACACATACCTACGGCCATACATACATATTTTACTTCCATTTCATTTTGTTCTAAAACTCATTTGTTATTAGTTTCAAGTTTGGGAATAATTCCAAGATCAAGAGAAACCTCCCACTCTCATCATCACCAAATATCAAGAATATGATTTTAAAAATAAGTTTATACCTTCAAGATTTTGGTGGGTTTTTTACAAAGTTTGATGATATGGAGCTTGCACCCTTGGAATCACGTTGAAATCGCCCTTGAATCTTTAAAAAATCTTCAAAACTAGCTTGAAATGGCTTTGATCTTCAAGGAAAATGTTGGAAATTTGAAAGGATGTGTGTATATGTGTTTGTTCGGCCGAGAGGTGCAAAGAAGAAGGAAGGAAGTGAAAAGTTTGTTGTTGAAACGTTGTATTATGTTCAGTGTAAGTGTGTTGTAATCATTAGGTTCTCTAAAAACTCAATTCATGGCATACAGGGAATTGGTGGGCAGATAAGGTGCCGCCACCTTACCCACATACACACATTTTCTCTCTCTTAAATCTTTACATACACATATTCATGCAAAAACAGGTGTTTTCTCTCTCTTAAATCTATACATACACATATTTAACTAACTACCGGGTATTTTGTTTTTGCGTTTTAATTGTGTTTTAAGGCGTTTAAAATTATTTTTATCATTATATAAAAATTAACTTGCCATAATATTGCTATTGCTGAACAATATTTTGTTTGCCTAGACTGGCTGCGTTGTCTGGATTTTGAAGTATACACGCGGTATTGCAAAGTACGCGCTTAAATTCGCAAAATAAGGATTTTAAGAGTTTTAATTAATTTTTCTTCACGAGTATGATTAAAAACAGGATTTTAATCATAACGGAATATTTTTAGGATTTTAACATTATCCGGGCGGTCACCGACGTTCGTTTCGCATTTTGTTCGTTACGCGATAAGCGTTTATCTTATTATTGCCAACATAATATTTAACAAATTTTGGATTTACCAACACTTCAAATACCTTATATTAACATCATATTTAATAACTTAGTGCCTTCATATATTCATAACACGTGTCATACCAGTACAGTACATGCTTAAAATAGTCAGGTGTCACATGGAGCAGATCTGTTGGATCATCGTGTGACCCTAACGAGTCAACCTGAAGAGTTCTGAATCAATATCAAAGGCGGAATTAGTGATATCGATGTGAACACAGCTTGATACTTCCTAATTATCTTCTTTTATTGATTTCCAAAGCTTTTACAAATCAAATGACAATTCGGCAGCACCTTGGCTCTGAATCAAATGATCTAATTCCGTTTCAAATGACACAGCAACACCCTATATATAGATGGGGTAATTCCGTTTGAAAGTGGCACTGACCATTTCAAGCGGAATTAACATGGTTAATTTCGTTTGAAATTGTCAGTGACACTTTCAAGCGAAATTACCCACTAACACATAAACCCTAGCTTTTAACCTGCTGTGTGCTCGTTTATCCTATCTAGACATAAGACTCGATAAAGACGAAGTTAACAGACATTTGTGCACCAACAGACTCCCCCTTGGATGTTGACGAAGTCTTCGGCGTCGAGTCTTTAGTCTTTGTCTATCTTCTTGCTCTATCCAAATTGTCTGATACTGTAAGCTTCCTTCAAATCTTCTCATCTTCTATCAACAGCTAGCATGAATCACAGAAACTGAGTGTATAACAACCTTCAAGCTCCCCCTTGAATGTAGATTCAGGAACTGTATCTGACTTTTAAGTCTTCAGACTCCCCCAATCAATTAGCTGGGATTTTGCTATGCTGTTTTCTCAATAACAAACCTGTTACCTGCACAATCTCTACCTTAACATAAGATTTATGATTATGACAATTTCAATCCAAACTTACCATTTGACTTCATTTGTTGGATATATGTCAGAATTTAGAAATCCACTTAAGTATTCATGTCCAAATTAATGACCCTGATTACTTAATTTGTCTACCAAGTCCAACTTAATGACCTTGGTTAACCTAAGACAAATCACACTGACATTTTGTACAAATTTTTCAAAAAAAATTTCTGAAAATCACAAGTTTCAATTTAATGAACTTGTTTTGACTTTTCAATTTCCAGGTTTAACATGATAAGCTCACAACTCATCTTCCAGCTCAGAAACTTCCTGCATCTGCTTCAAATTGTGAATCTGAAGATCAACTTTCCACTTTGGTTTGTCGGAAAAAAAAGCAGAAATGTAAAATCTTTTTGTATTTTTAATAAAGTTTCTAAACTAGAAATGAAATACAGAAAATAAAATGCAGTAAATGTAAACTATTTAC
Source organism: Helianthus tuberosus (assembly GCA_030545235.1). Lineage (NCBI taxonomy): Eukaryota > Viridiplantae > Streptophyta > Magnoliopsida > Asterales > Asteraceae > Helianthus > Helianthus tuberosus. The sequence goes on from JARYGA010019875.1 coordinate 15,085, forward strand.
AAACATATTTTGGTGAGCGTATTAGGGAATCATATCAGCTTATTCGACAAGTCACAAGTACCATTAAGCTTTAATTTCATACTCAAAATTAAACAATTCACTTAGATTGTCGATATACTGATCCATTTAAATTCTCACACAATTTTCAATCTGTCCAGGATACGGATTAGGTAAATTAAGAACTTAAACTCATTTATGTGTCTCACCTCTAGAATATACTCCTGTATCCAAATCCCAATATTCAGTCTTACTGATATCTGTAAGGGGTTAAATGCGAGGACCGTGAGAGCTCAGGTCAGAACTTCCGTTCAGCAGAGAGATGACGACTCGTCTTTTAAGTGGGTCCCCTTAAGAGCATCTTTTTTACAACAGCACATGATTAGCATTTTTCAATGTTTCATCATTTTTTATGCTGAGGGCAGGCTATTATTTCAAGCAGCAGTAAAGTATTATACGGGGACTAGGCCATTGCTTCGGCAAAATCAGAAGTCCCAGAATAATACCCCAGATATCACTGAGTATAAAGACCTAGTATCTTTGAAAGACGGATCTTTCAAACAAGATTTCAGGGGTTACCTATATATTCAAGTAGTGTTCCCCACGAAATAAGCAAGTAAAGATTTTAGGTTTATATCCCGAACAAACCTACTAAATGTGCAAAAACCTATCGGTATATCATCAGCGAGACTGTTTAATCACTTTTAAACTTTACATATCTTTAGCATACTGTAACTGTCAAGCCAATGTACTATCATTTTCCCTTTTTACACAAGCTCTTTTTCTGGTTTTCTATTGTTTTTGAATTTTGAAATATCTCATGTTTTTGTATTTTTGAAATTTTTTTATTGTTTTTGTATTTTCTGAAAATATTACCCTATACTCCCCCTAAATACCAAAACAAGTAAAAAATTGACAAACCATTGCAGATTGCTTCTCAACATCATCATCTACAGTGGTACCTTCATCAACGCCAAGAATCTCTTCCAACACCGATAAAAGCTTCATACCGTTCAATTTTAGCAAATATTGAAAACGAATTTTGTCAAACGCTTTGGTATGTAAATCAGCTTTTTGCTCGTCAGTGTGGATTTTCTCAATTCGTATCAACTTCTTCTCGAAACAATCTCGGATGAACAGGATTTTTAGTAATGTTTATTGCTGCCTCATTATCAACAAAGATAGGGGTGTTAAGAAATTGCAAACCGTAGTCGCGCATCTGTTGCTGGATCCACAAGATCTGAGAGCAGCAACTGCTAGCAGATACATACTCAACTTCACATGTGGACAAAGCTACAGAGGTCTGCTTCTTGCATTGCCAGGTAACCAATCGTGGTCCGAAAAACTGGCACCTCGTTGTTGTTGATTTAGCGTTAACTTTGCAGCATCCGAAATCGGAATCGGAATACCCTTCGAGCATAAAATCACCTTCTTTTGGATACCACAACCCCATTGATGGAGTTCCTTTCAGGTAGCGTAATATCCTTTTCATAATTACCATATGCGAAGCTCTCGGGTTAGATTGAAATCTTGCTGCGAGGCAGGTTGGATACATAATATCGGGTCTTGAAGCTGTCAAGTACATTAGCGATCCGATCATGGAACGATACAACGTTTCATCTACCTTCTCTCCGGTGAGATCAGGGTTTATCCCATGGTTCGTCGCTAACGGGGTGGAAGCTGGAGTAGAACCTGACATCCCAAATTTCTCTAAGATATCATGAACATACTTCGTCTGATGTATGAAAATTCCCTTTGGCAGTTGATCAACCTGAAGTCCCAAGAAAAATTTCATCTCACCCATCGATGACATTCAAATTTTTGCTTCATAACTCTTTCGAAATCTTTGCACAAATTTTCATTTGTTGACCCGAATATAATGTCGTCCACGTATATCTGAACTATCAGAAGATGTCCGTCGACCTCTTTGGTGAAGAGAGTAGCATCCACTTTTCCACGGATGAAGCTGTTGGCTAGCAGGTGTTGAGACAAAGTCTCATACCAGGCTCTCGGGGCCTGGTGTAAACCATACAGCGCTTTATCCAGCAAATAAACCTTGTCTTTGTGTATTGGATCGGTGAAGCCCGGTGGCTGTCCGACATATACCTCCTCTTTTACCTTCCCATAGAGAAACGCCGATTTAACATCTAGCTGATAAACTTTAAAATTTTTCCAAGATGCAAATGCTAGGAAGATTCTGATCGCTTCAAGTCTAGAAACCGGAGCATATACTTCAGTGATATCTATCCCCTCCTGCTGACTGAAACCCTGAACTACGAGTCGAGCTTTGTTACGAATAATAACCCCTCGATCATCTCTCTTGCACTTGAACACCCACTTGGTGTTTATCTTCCTGTAACCATCAGGCAAGTATACTAACTTCCACACTCCTAACTTCTCAAACTGACTCAGCTCCTCTTGCATCGCATTGACCCAAGAATCTTCAGTTAGCGCCTCTTTGTATGTTCGCGGTTCGATCTGCGAAATAAAACAACTTAGTGAAAACTCAGTTTGTAAAGAAGCAACTGTAGAATAAAAACAAGTAAGGCCTTGGTCAATTTGTCGTCTTGTGCGAACGCCTGATTGTAATTCTCCAATAATCAGCTCTTCTGGATGGTACGAAAGAGTTCTCGGCATCACGTCGCCTGGAACATCTATCTCGCCTTCCAAATTCATGACATTATGATTTGCACCTTGTTCACTGACTGGAATTGTTTGACTTGAAAACTGGATCTGCTCCCCCTCAGAATCTGAATCACCACGATCGAATATAGGTCTATCATCAGATTCTTGATTATCATTAACTGCCGTCTGATTGTCAAGATTTTGCTGAATATCATCATGTTCTCCAGCATTACTTGGACCGGCTTCATCATCATTGGAAGCTTTTTGACGACTAGAATACTCAGCTGGGAATCTTTCTTGAGATTCTTCATACTCTCACAGAATATCCAACTCGTCAAAGAAATATGTTTCTTCTTCAATGTAAAACGAATCCCATAAAGTATCGTAATTAAAACGCCATGAGTCGCCTGGATTCTGCGGTGGCATAGAATAACCTTGGCATTCAACATTGTGTGCTTCAATAATCCGCTTCAAACTTGGAACAAAGACTCGCTTTAATGGACTTGAGTAACCCACAAATATTCCTTCAATGCTCTTTGCACCAAATTTACCAAAAGGCTCTAGAACAGTGCAGGGAGACCCAAACGGTTCTAAATACTTCAGGTTCAGTTTGCGGTTATTGATCAGCTCGAAACATGACTTGTTGAATTTCTTCACTGTAAGAACCCGGTTGAGTGTATAGCATGCGGCTGACACTGCTTCTGCCCAAAAGTTGACAGGTAGTTTAGAATCAGCAAGCATCGTCCTGGTACAAGTTTTCCATCTTCTTGAAAAGCGTCATCAAACGATCAAATGTCTCATCTTTTGATTTCAAAAATAATACCCATGAAAATCTTGAGTAATCATCTGTTACTACTAGACAGTAAAGATCTCCAGTTATGCTTTTGACATTCACTGGACCAAACAGATCCATATGGAGTCTCTCTAACGGTCTCGAGATTGAGTTTTCCTTCTTCCTAGGGCGAGATTTCTTCTTTTTCTTCCCTTTGACACAGCTAATGCACTCCCCCTCAAGATGAAAACCTTTAACATGAACACCAATTACTAAGTCGTTATGCACCAGGTGATTCATTTTTTGCAAGTGAATATGACCCATCTTTCGATGCCATAATTGTGATTCTTTTTCCGTTGCTCTTGACATAAAACAATGAGCCTGACCCGTGGTAGTAGTTGCTACACTCATGTCCAACACGTACAAATCATTAACTCTGGGTGCTCTCATGATAACCCACTCTTCAGGAACAACTAATCCTGGTTTCAAGATCAAACATTCTTTGTCTGTAAGTGCGTTGTATACATACGATCACAAATCTGAGATATGCTCAGAAGATTGTTTTCAAGCTCGGCGATGTATTTTACTCTTTCAAACATTACAATACCATTCGATAAAGTTCCTTCACCAACTATTCAACCACCTTGATTCCCTGCAAATCCCACATATCCTCCATTAAACCCTCTAACATCATACAATAGGGTCTTCTTCCCCGTCATGTATCGAGAAGCTCCACTATCCATAATCCAACGTGAAACGGATCTTGGAAGCTCCTGCACATATCACAAACACTTAGTGAGATTTTGATGCCACCCAAGCCTCTTTCGACTCGGTTAACTGGACTTTGAGATGAGATTTTATAGTGTAAAGTGGCGGAAAATACTTATCATTCATCTTTAAGCTCTCTGCAGACCCAACCTCAACCTCTTTATACAAGAAAAATTCAATTTTTAGAGGTTGACCAGATGGTTGGTCTTTCTTCGAAACAACCTTTTTCTCAGAAGTAACAGACTCTTGTTTTTCAATTTTTTCATAGTAATCCAATGGAACATTCATCTTTACCGAAGTGGTAGAGGATGATTGTTTTTCTATCTCAGAAACCTTTGGTTTTAGAGAACTTGATTTCTTTTCAACTAATTTTGGCTTCCATGCTTGTTGAGGCGAAGCAACCCGTTTGTAAAATTTGTCAGTTTTAGTTACCACATTCTTTACAGGTTCAATTTTGATCTTGGTGTTATCATTTTTCAAACCTTTCTTCTCAACAACCATCGGAGCTTTTCCTTTCACATCAATTTTCCTTTTCTGAATCTCAACATCTTCAGTCTTAGGCTTCAAGTTGGTACACTTTCGTGCAATATGTCCAACTTGATAACATTTGAAACATGTTCGAGTGTCAATAACCTGACTTGTGCCTTCAGACTGAGGCTGTGAGGCCTTCTTCTCAAAGAACTCTTTGTTTGATTTTGAAAAAAATTTATATTCTTCATTAGAAAGTTAACTCGAACTTGAACTTTTCACAAACACCTTTTTCTCAGCAAACCTTCTGTTTTGAACATTCTTTTTCTGATAATTCTTACCACCCTGATATCCACCCGACCATTTGTTTTGATTGTTGTTATAAAAACGCGGTGGAACAACAGGCTTCTTGTAGTGAGCTTTATCTTTTTCAAAATTCATTTGCCTCTTTGTCTGATTTAAACCTTCTACTTCAGACAGATCAATTTCAACCAATTTGAAAACATTTGTCAATTTAGCAACATTAACATTCTCCAGTGGAAACTCAGAATCTGAATACAACTTATCCGATCCCGACATCTTGTACATGACAAGAGTAGGTTCTTCAGTTAAGTTGTTTTTGGATTTTAGTTTCGAAATGTAAATGTTCAAGAAACATTCTTCATCCTCAGCTGAATCACTTTCAGACTTCAAAACATTTTCAGCCATGCTTTTAACAATTTCTGACTGAACGCTATCCTCATCGGATGATGTATTGAATGTAACATCAATTGACTCTGGAAGTTTAACCTCATCAATTCCTTCATCATCATTAACCAAACCAGACTTTTTCTTTGAAAAATTATTTAGAACTGGTGGTGGAACCTGATGATACCCAACCCCAGTTCCATCCGAATAAACATCTTCGCCTGCTATGTTTTTCCCGATGGGTTTGGGAACAGTGTGTTGTAAAACAAAGCTTGCAGACTAGTAACTGGTTAATTTCAGATTGATGCGCTCATTTTCAATTTTAGCTTCTTGAACTTGAAGCTTCAGATTAGCAATCTCATCCAACTGTTGGTTGATTTGCTCTTCTTTAAATCTAAGAACACCGGTCAGCTGAAGATTTTCTTTTTCTGTTTTACCATTTCTTTCATCAGAATATTTTGCCGTTCGTTTTAGTTTTTCAAAATTTTCTGAAATTTGACGATTTTCAAGAATCAATTTTTCATTTTCTTTCCTAATTCTTTCTACGTCATTTTTATCATTTTTGATTTTCTCAGTTAATTCTTTTAATTTGTCATTCGAAGCTTTTAACAATTTATCACGGTTTAAGATCTGATCTTCAACACTTCTGACTCTACCAGTCAGTTCTTCAACCTTCTTACCGCTGAGGTAAGCAATTGTACTACAGACTTTGCACTCTTTCATGCAATTTTTGCAGTCGATCTCAGATTTAATTTTCTTACCTGACTCATGTGTATCGTTTGAACTGACCTTGTTTTTGGACTCAGTTCTAGAACCAGAAACTACCTCTAGTTCTTTTGCAGCAAGAACTTTGTCAGCCATCTTCTTCAAATTTTAAGCAGTGAATTCTTGTGATGTATCAATAATCCCGTCATCAACTTTCTTTGGTTGCGGTTCTTTTTCTGTCTCTTTCTCTTTCTCATCAACTTCTCCTCCTCCTCCCCACCACATTCTTTGCCTGGCTTCTTCTTCTTCAGCAATTTGTTTGGTGAGAGTTTCAACATCTACCGTATCTGGATCAACAACTATGTTTCCATTAGAATCGAGATAACATTCTCTATCAGGATCCCATCGATTTGCTTTCTTTGCTTCCATCCATGTACGATAGATTTTTCCTTTCATGAATTGAGTTGATACCTTCCTGTTGATGTACTTCACTTCTTCAGATCTGGTATCTTTAAAAGGAACAATCTTTGCTGTAAAGGCATATCCAACTGCATCTTCCTCTGGAAAAATATCACTCCAATCATAACCTTCATCATCATGAAAAACAGCAAGTGCCTTGGATTTTTCTTTGGGTGCCTCCTCTATCTGCTTCATCCTTGGAGGTTCTGCTTTATTTTGATGATAAATTGCTCTTTTGTAATAATCCTCTCGAAAAGGATTTGCAGTATCATCAGTGTAAGCATTTCGGCACTCACGCTTAAAATGACCTTTTTGTTTACATTTAAAGCACGTGACTTTTGACTTGTCAAAGCCTAACTTGGTAGAAGGTCCACCAATAGACTGTCTTCCAGTAATCTCCATGAATCGCTGCGCTCTTCTCACTGCACTCGCCATACACCACCTTATATCGATCAACTCCATCTCCTCAGGATCGATCTAATCGTAGTCTTCTTTAGTTAGGTTGGTGTTTCCAATCTTTCCTGCAACGAGGCTTTTGTACGATTCTAACACAGACGCTAAAAGCCACTGCTAGGAATTTCTAGATTCATTGTATTTGAACTTTCTACAGAAAATGTTGTTTTTGGTGATGCAGATTTCGGGATCATACTACCTCTGTAATACAGCTCCACATTTTGCTGGTATGATGTGTTATTGACTTTATTGGATTTCTTGATCTCTAACTCATGGCTTTCGAGTCTTTCGATCAGTAAATCAACCGTCAATTCAGTCGGCTTTACCGTATTCTTCAGCATCAATGCAAAATACTGCCAGTCTTGCTCATTCGGTAGTGAATCAAATAATTTGTCAACCAACTCCTCTCGAGTGTATATGATTCCGTGTCTTGCAAGTTCCATCTTCAAATGCCCAAATCTTTCAATCATCTTGGAAACAGACTCATTCTTTAAACAACAAAACAAATCAAACTCTTTTCTTAACAATTTCTTTTTGTTTTTAACTATCTCAGCACTACCAACACATTTTATTTTTAATTTTTCCCAAAGGTCTCTCGAATCTTTGTACTCGATCAGTGAAATAATGTCATCTCTGACAGATTGGTGAAGCAGAGCAATGCACTTTTGTTCAGCAACATATCTTTCTATTTGATTTTCTTCTAAATTTTCATAATCTGTTCTCCCCAAATCAAAACCATTTGTCAAGCTTTTCCAACTGAGATATGCAAACGCTTGAAGCCATTCTTCAAAGCTTGTAGCCCACCTGTTGTAATCTTCAATTGCCATCAACTTGGGCGGCTTATTGTATGTTCCATATGCACTGTCTACACTCATAGCATCAGAAAGAATTTTCTTTGCACTCGGTGTTGGTGTAGTTTCATTCGTGTTATTTGATGTGCCATCTCCCAAACCACTGGTAAATGCAAACACATCACTAAATAGATTCATGAAATCATCCATCTTTCAAGTACCTGAAACAATCAACAAACACTTAAAATTTTTTTTTTGAAATTTTGAAAAACAGTTTCAAACGGAATCAGTTCAAGCGAAATAGCTCAAACGAAATAAGCTTTCAAGCAAAATAAGCCTTTTCACACGGAATAGGGTTTTCAAACGAAATCACCAAACGAAATTAGCTTGATTCAAACGGAATCAAGTCACGTTCAAATGGAATTAGTTATTCCGTTTGAAATAACAATACTTTCAAACGAAATTAGTTATTCCGTGTGAAATCACAAATGCACCTTCAAGTGGAATTAGGATGACGTCAGCACCGTCGATCACAAATTCGTCAAATTGATCCTGTTTTACTTCGAATTTTTGTCCAATTCTTTCAAGGATTAGTTAAAACAGTGTTTCGCTTATAATATGTGAAAATCAAGCCATTTTGTCTGTTAAATTCTGATTAATTTTGAAAAGAAAGAGTAGAAGTGAGAGAATCCGATGAAATCAAGCTGAATTGGTATGAACTCTTCGTCCTGAGCTCTGATACCACTTGTTGGATCGTCGTGTGACCCTAACGAGTCAATCTGAAGAGTTCTGAATCAATATCAAAGGCGGAATCAGTGATATCGATGTGAACACAACTTGATACTTCCTAATTATCTTCTTTTATTGATTTCCAAAGCTTTTACAAATCAAATGACAATTCGGCAGCACCTCGGCTCTGAATCAAATGATCTAATTTCGTTTCAAATGACACAGCAACACACCTATATATAGATGGGGTAATTCTGTTTGAAAGTGGCACTGACCATTTCAAGCGGAATTAACATGGTTAATTTCATTTGAAATTATCAGTGACACTTTCAAGCGAAATTACCCACTTACACATAAACCCCAGCTTTTAACCTGTTGTATGCTCGTTTATCCTATCTAGACATAAGACTCGATAAAGACGAAGTTAACATACATTTGTGCACCAACAAGATCTGGTACTGTGATTCTGGAAACTCCAAGCACATGACAGGGGATAGGGGCTTACTCAGTAATTATTATGAAAACTGGATAAATTTGTAAATTTTGGAAATGGGGCTAAGAGAAGAACCATGGGTTATGGTACCATACAGTATAGATCATTAACCATTGAGAAGGTTGCCTATGTCGAACGTTTGAAATATAACCTACTAAGTTATGGGCAATTCTGTGACAGTGGTTTCCAGGTAACTTTCTTACAAGAAAAATGTTTACTGGTTGGTTTAGATGATTACAAAATATATATAAGTGGCAAAAGAATAAGAAACACCATCTATTACTTTGACTTTAGAGAAGAAATAGAGCATCCACAATTATGCTTAATTTCAACAGAAAACAAAGGAAATATTTGGTTATGGTACAAAAGATTGACCTACTTAAATTTTAAAACTATAAATCAACTGGCAAGAAAAAAATTGGTAAAAGGCTTACCTTTCATTTCATCCAAAAAGGATAAAATGTGTGAAGCATGTGAGCTTGGAAAATAATAAAGAGGCTCATATAAAACAATTTGTGTGTTTGTTTTAGGATCGATTTCGTAACTCCGATGACTGCGTAGATCTCGTATCACGTGCGAAATTCATGTACGAGAGTGGATTAGACACAAGAAACTAATTATAATGAGTTTTCTATTGATGATGTAACAGTTTACAAACTTGAAAACACTTGAACAGAACTTTCCCTCTCTAGATCTCTAAAAGCTCCAAAACTTCTAAAAAAATTTAAATGAACAAGACACTCTTCCAATTTATAGGGGATGTCCATCCTCTCTAACTTATGCATGCTCCATTCGTGAGGATGGACTCCTTTCATGAGGACGGACTCCAAACTAAGGATGTACATTATATTTCATATAATAACACTTCTAAACCTTGTCTTGAACATTTTAAGCTATGATACGTGATTGACGGAAGCGATAGACATATGCACTCACAGACTCCCCCTTGGATATTGCTGCTGTCAATGTCGTGGCTTATTCTTCTCTTTGAGCCTTCTAGAAGCTTTAACATCTTCAGCACCACAGACTCCCCATTACTTTAACACCTTCTCTTGAATCTGCGTTCTGATTCCTCAGCTCCGCTTTTCTTCAGACTCTCTCTCCAGGCTCCTCCTTGCTTTAAGCTTCCGACTTTTCAGGATCATCACTTGGTTCTATCAGTGCAAGCTCCCCCTTGCTTTGAGCTTTTCTCCAGACTCCCTTTTAGCCTCAGCTATTAGGATCGTAATCTGGCTTTCATAAAAAATTGACAATTAAAGATCATGAGATCATCCATGATTAGTAACCTGACTTTTTGTATCCAAGATTGAACACCTGGCTCTTTTGCTAAAATTACTTGACAATTTAGAAACTGTTTAGGTCACCAGAATCTTGAACCTAGCTCTATTAAATATTGACAACGTAAAACTATTTTTTGGTTCAAGATCATTTCCTGGCCCTACGATTGCAAAAATTCATATGACAATTAAGAATATTATATCCCAATATTGAAACCTCGTTCTATGAAAACCATCTGACAATTTTAAAAACTCCAGGATTGCATACTGGCTCTCTCCCCTATCAAGTAACTATATATTTGACATTCAAAGAATCCTAAACCCTCTCAGTTAAGCATCCAAGTCCAAATTAATGACCTTGGAGATTTTCACAAAGTTTTTTTGGATTTTTCAATTTAAAACCTCAAGTTTTTAATTAATGAACTTGTTTATGTTTCAAAAACATGATCAACATACTTAGATTTTGAAACTCAGTTTCAGACATCGGTTGTCGAAAATATAGTAGAACAAAATCTTTTTGTAATTTTTCTGTAACATAAAGTAGTAAACAAACATTTACAAACATATTTTTGTTTGAGTTTGTGTCAGAGGATCATATCAGTTTATGACAAGTCACTAGCACCGTTGACCTTTTTAGACTTTAAGTTGTAAACAATTCTCTTAGATTGTCAGTATACTGATCCACTTAAATTTTCACACAAACTTCAATTGATTCACGATAAGAGATTAATGTTTTAAGAACTTAACTTATTCACGTGTCCTACCTTAGAATATACTCCGGTATCAAGATTCCCTAGATTTAGTCTTACAGGTGAATATACCTAATTGATATCTGTCTCTGGGTAGTGCGAGGCATTGAGAGCTCAAGTTAGAACTTTCGTTCAATCAAAACGATGAAGGCTTGACTTAAAGGTGTGTTCCACTTAGGAATCTTCTTTACAACTGCACTTAATTTATATCTTTCAATATTTTCTCAATTTTTATGCAGAGGGAAAGCGTTAAGCGCAACAGCATTATACGAGGTCTAGGCCATTGCTGACGCAAAATCAGAAGACCAAGTATAATACCCCAGATATCAGTAAGTATAAAGACCTAGTATTTCAGAATTGGGCAACCTCTCAAACAAAATTTTGGAGTACTAAGTCCATATATCCGAGAGATGTTCCCCACGAGATAAGCAAGTTATTGATTTTATGTTTATATCTCGAAATCAATCTACTAAATGTGTAAAAACCTGCTGGCATATCTGTGAGGACCGTTTTTGTCTCAATGTACGCTCCGACCAGAATCCTAGATCCTACTCTCACATGCGGAATCCGTGAAATAGGTAGACATGATCACAAAGACACCGTGAAATGATATTTTCATTAATATTGAGCAATATACAGATCCTTGAAAAGATTTGATAGAGTTTCCCCATTATGTCAAAAGTTGTACAAAACAAGACCCCAACACCTATATATAGACTCGGTCCATTCGTACGAACCTAGGTGTGTGTCTTGTGGATCCGTACGAATCAACACATTAGTCCATTCGTACGAATGGAATCCATTCGTATGAACCAACTATTACATCACTTAAACATTTGATTCGTAACAGATTACATACAATTACATACAATAAACATTAAACTAAGACTTGATACAAGATGGAAGCTACAGACATATGCATTCACAGACTCCCCTTTGGATGTAGTTGTAGTCGTCTTCATGTACAGTCTTGATTAAGCCCATCTGCCATACTTCCTCTTATTCTTCTTCTTCTTCTTCTTCTTCTTCTTCTTCTTCTTCTCCTCTTCTTCACGTTGTTGCTTCTGTGCTCGATACTCAAATCTCCCCTTGGTCAACCACCATTCCCTACCAACATCTGTATAATCAAAGAACTAGGTGAGTCTGATTTTCTTTTTCTCTTCTTTCTCGATCGGAGTCTGATCTGTCGGAATCGACTTGTAATTAGGAAACTGGAAGCTTTCCAAGAGAGCAGCTTCTCATTCTTTTTCTTTTTCAAAAACTCTTCTCATTCCAGATCTCGCAAGTTCGACTTCCAGTATTGACCTGAGTTGATATCTTTTTCAAAGCATACCCAACTAACTTTTGATATTGCAATGCTTGTTCTTTATCGGCTTCATAGTACATAATTTTGTTGAAGAACAAGCACGCTATATCTTTCTTCGAACAGTTAATAAGCCACATTAGGTCGAGCACTCGAATACGCCTCCAAACATAATCTTTATCTTGCAAAGCAATCACCGCTTCACATGTCTTAGGATCATAAGCCCGCCCTTTGAAATTTGTATAAAAATCCTGCTCCATCTCCTTCAAAGGGATATTATTCATACACCTTGGCCTTTTAACATTCAACGTGATATCCTTCTCACCAGTCACTGGGTCAATCATTATAGTATGCTTTGGGTAGTGTGGTTTCCATTCAGTAAAGTTTGCATATGCTTGAGCACGAATAAAATACCAAAGCTTGTGTTCATGATGTCTCACTTCTGGACACCACAAACACTGCTGGATGTTCTTTGTTTTTACCAGTTCTTCCACATCCCACCAAGGCAGTGTCTTCAAATCTTTGACAAATTCGAAGTACTGGACTCCGAATTCTCTCTTTCTTGCTTAAACTTTTAAATCTTCAAGGTAAACCCACGATAGAATATCTCCAAGAGATTGATCTTGACGACTGGTGAAGAACTTAAGCGGTCTCTTGAACTTTCTTTATTCCACCATCGATTTGAATCATTTCTTCCTCTCTTCGCAGAGTTCTTCTTTCGATAGAGTTCTTAGGGCACCACCAGTAATTATTTTCTCAGCAACTTTTCTCCTTAACTCATCTTCATTATATGTTCTGAATAATTCTGCGAATGTAGGGAAATCTTCAGTGTCTTTGCCAGAATAATGAAAAGGCTCATCTTGATCAGACCCTGAGTCATCTTCCACGACTACATCATCGAAATTATCAGCTTCATCGACCATTTTAAACACATAATCATCTTCTGGAGCCATTGGTATTTCATCTTCAATATCAAAGTTGAAATTTTCATCTTCAATCCCCAACGCTTCCATCACTGTCCCTCTCGTCCAATTTTCTACCAACTCCCCTTCTTCAACATCATAACTCAAATTAATGACCTTGGGAGTAGAAGAAAATACATTTACCGATTCATCATGAGCAGCTCCAGATGTAGACTCCCCCTGAGGATTAACATACTCATGTTCTTCATTCTTTGCATCATCAAGATAATCTTGTACTTGATGACCACCTAAAGGTCTAACAATCAAAGCACCACCGTTTCCTCCTTGACCATCATCACCATCATAATGATAATCATCAATGTCTCTTTATAGATCTTCTAACTCCTCATCCTCATCATCATCAACCTCTTCTTCATCTATATCATCGTCTTTCTTTGATTTCGATCTATGACGTTCAACTTCTTTACGCCTTTTTGTTTCTTCTTTGTTGTACGGAAGAGTCACTGGAGAACCAACAAGATTGAATAACTGAGAGATGACAATAGCTTTACTACCAGCATTGCTTGATTCTTGATCTTTCTGGCTTGAAAATCCTCCTTTTCGGTGATGTAATGTATGTATTGTAGAGTGCACAAGAAATTTATACGGCTTTGACAATTTAGATTTGATATACTGCATATCATTCACTGTTCCTGCATAACCCATTCTAAACCATAATCCTTTGCACAAACGTTCATGGACTTGCATTGGATCGTCATCTGTGTCATTGAACTCTAAGACCCTTCAAACGTCTTCAACTTTAATCTTCACTTCAACATCAATGTCTTTGGCGTTCTCATCATTCAACTTTGCTGCAGAAAAGATTGTCTTTTGAACTTCGTCGTATCTAGCAGCGTTCCAAAAACATTCAACATGTGATTTGTAGCACTTGTGTGTGACTGTTAGTGCTTTTCTAATTCGACTTTTCTCGATAAAATCCAATGCATCTACAAACGAACCCAACTTTGATAATGTCGTATCAAGCGTGCAACATATATTGTGCCTTGCATCAAAATCAGAAATCTTAGCCTGTACAAAACATCATAATCAGTTAAACATCCTAGCACGTATATCGAGAAACATTGGACACTTAGAAAAAATTCTAACATTTGACAACATTAACTTTCATACGGATCTACATAACCTACGAATCAACAAGTATATACGAATGGACTATTGTTACGAATCAACATTTAACTACGAATTAATTCAATTCGTACGAACGGACTGTTGTTACGAATCAACATTTAACTACGAATCAAGTCAATTCCTACGAACCCAGTCCCTCCGTAATTACTCATCAAGAACAACAGTTCATCAAATCAACACATATACGAATGAACTGTTATCATAACAATATCCTTAACATATGAACAAACATAATGGATCAATAACTGCGAATCAGCTGCATTCGTCCGAACCAAGTCATTTTGTACCTACTCATTATATGAACAGTCATGAAGGTTCAGAATCAAAGTTCAAATTTATGTGGTAAACCATCAAATTGATGATAGATTATGATCCTATATGCGCCGATTCGATGATTTACCAGTCCAATTTCAAGATTTAATCATTCAAACAACGTAGATCTAAGAAACTTGTGCCGACAGTTCTACGAATAAAAAATTAGACATTCAAACAAGTGTTAATCAAACTCTTACCTTAACCATTGTATTTGTTGTGCTAGCCAACACCACAATTTTAGAAATTTGGGCAGAGTTGCGGCTTGAAAATCTTTGAAAAATTAAGAGAAAAAGTGGTTTTCTCTAAAGGCACAAAGTTACGAATGGATAGAGTAGTTACGAATGGACTATTTATACGCCTATAGTCAGTCCGTACGAACCCACAAATATCATAACTACGAACACACCAAGTTGATTCGTACGAACCCACGAATACTGCATTCGTACGAATCCACAACTTGATTTTCAAAATTTTCATTTTTCAAACTTTTTTAATTTTAATCAGATTTTATATCCACTCGAATATCCAGGCCCAAGTTAATAACCCTGGTTACTCGATTTGTCAACCAAGCCCAAGTTAATGACCTTGGTTGACCCGATTCACGAACCCTCTGACATTTTTGTTCATTTTTTTTTAAATTTCAAGTTTCAACTTAATGAACTTGTTCAACTTTTTAGTTTTCCAACATTCTCAGATTAGCTCCCACCTAGATAGTACAAGATTTACTCTGCATCCAGATTCTAAAGATCTGCTCTCCAATATCAGTTTGTCGAAAATAAAGCAGAAATAAAATCTTTTTGAATTTTTACAAACTTTATGTTAAAACACACCGAAAATCTTTTTGGGTTTAATCTGAAATGAAATAACAACAAACTATTTTTGTGAGTTGTGTTAGAGGATCATATCAGCTTTTGACAAATCACTAGCACCGTTGACCTTTAAAGACTTTAAGCTTTAAACGATTCACATAGATTGTCAGTATACTTATCCTCTTAAATTTTCACACAAAGTTCAACTGATTCAAGATACAAGATTAGTGTTTTAAGAACTTGACTTATTCGCGTGTCCCAACTCAGAATATACTCCCGTATCAGGATTCCCTAGATTTAGTCTTACAGGTGAATATGCTATATTGATATCTGTCTCTGGGTAATACGAGGCCTTGAGAGCTCAGGTTAGAACTTCCGTTCAGTCAAAGAGTTGAAGGCTCGACTTAAAGGTGTGTCCCACTTAGGGATCTTCTTTACAATTGCACTTGATTTATATCTTTCGATATTTTCTCAATTTTATAAAGAGGGAAAGTTTAAGCACGCAAAGTATTATACGAGGTCTAGGCCATTGCTGATTCAAAATCAGAAGACCAGGTATAATACCATAGATATCAAACAATATAAAGACCTAGTATCTCAGAATTAGGCAATCTCTCAAACGAGATTTCGGAGTACCAAGTGCATATATCCGAGAGATGTTCCCCACGAGATAAGCAAGTTATTGATTTTATATTTATATCTTGAAATCAATCTACTTAATGTGTAAAAACCTACTGGCATATCATTAGCGAGACCGTTTATCACCTTAGACTATCCATTTCTTTAGCGTACTCTGACTATCTAGCTGATATACTATCATTTCCTCTTTTTATACTAACTCTTTTTGTCTTTTTCTACGTTTTTTACATTTTAAATGTTTTGTAGTTTTTACTACATTTCCCCCTAAAATCCAAAACAGTTAAAGAAAGTTTGACAAACCAATGTAGATCGCTTCTCAACGTCCTCTGCCTTGGAATCACCATCGCCATCGACTATTTCTCCCCTTGACGACAAAAGCTGCATACCATTAAGTTTCAAAAGATATTTAAACCTTGAGTTATCAAACGGTTTTGGGTAAAAGTTAGCTTTCTGTTCGTCGGTGTGGATTTTTTCAATTCTTATCAACTTCTTTTCGTAGAAGTCACAAAGGAAGTGATGTCGAATTTATATGTGTTTAGTATTAGCGTGATGAATAGGGTTTTTAGTGATATTAATTGCAGCCTCATTGTCCAAAAAAATAGGTGAGTTAAGAAATTGCAGACCATAGTCTCTCATCTTGTGACATTTGTGCTTTATAAACACTATAAGATGTAGAACAATATCAATTATCAATGAAACGATGTGTTTTGGTCTCAATATTTGTGTATTTGTGTTTGACGATTTCACGTTTTGATTCTAGTTCTATTTCAAGCTCTAAATCGCTTTCTGGAAGGTTATACGCAAACTGATGCGTAAACATAATCAGTTTAACACGATAAACACTCCGGAATAGTGACTAAGGCTTAGCATCCCTTAAATAACCTTTACATAACTTAGAAATAAGTTTTGAAAGGTTTGGTATGCTAAAAACAAGTTTATTCGATCACAGGGACTATTTGCGACAAACTGCAAAAGTCTGCCTATTCGTATAGCAACGAACATTCCGGAACAAGATCATAAGCTAAACATACCCTAAATATCCTTTACATAGCTTAGAAATACGCTTTGAGGGGTTCGGTATGCAAAAATGCGCTTATTTGATCAATAGGAACTAAAAGCGTCAAAAAGTGCATAAGTTTGCATTTACGCGCATATCTTACGTTCTGAACATATCTGGACATCCAAAAATTTCTGTAATCATTAAAATATTTTATTTTAGTGATTGGAATGCAAAAATACCATTCGTCGCGTAATTTGGATCGTTTTTCGCGTCCGTTCGAGTTTCGTCGTAATTAATCGAATAACGCGACCGTACGACCAAACAAACCGACATCCGTGATATTTTCAAGCATATTTCAAGTCCCTTATGCTTTAACATCCTTGTAGAGCCTTGAAAATGGGTTTATGGGGCTTAAACGCGTCAAAAAACAAGTTTTGGAGCTGCAGGGACCTGTTTTGACAATTTTGAAAAGTTCTGGTCTGGGATCTCTGGCTTGGCGCGATGACTCTTGCTGTTTCCTTCGCGGCCCATGAGATTTGGAGCTGGAAGATTCAATGTATTCAGCAAAACAGCCTGTTCTCATTGTTTTTAACCATGGTTTTTGCATACCTTGAGCTGGTTTAAGTGTTCCCCAAGTTGCCTAATCAATGTATAAAAAGTGTAGGGTCTAGATCATGCTTTGATCCATTCAAAAACACATGTAATGATCTTAAAGGCTCCTGATTTCCTATAAATACCCACCTCTTTTGCTCCATTCTTTGCTCATTCAAGTTTTTTTCACTCAATCTCTGATTTGAAGCTATCCCACTTGGTTGAAGGCTTCATACTTCAGTTTTCTTAGATCTCTTTCCAAGCTTGGACCCTTTGTATGTGATCTTTCATGCTTGGTTATGTATTCAAGCAAGAAAGTCAAACAGTGTTTGACTTTCTACTTCGACCATGAATTGGTCAAGACAAAGTTCGTTTCAACTTTGCAACGCGAGCGTAATCACGATGGTTATAGTCCCTTGTGACTATACCTACTGATTACCACGTCAATTAGTCGAAGTGACGAGTCAAAGTTTCGGTCAAAATGTACGATTATGTGCATTTTGCGACGAAACTGTTTTAGGGTATCAAAACACTTTGTTTTGATATCAAATCAGTTTTCTAACTTAGTTAAACATGTTTTAACATATTTAACTCGTCACTTTTAAACAACCACTTAGACTTTCAAACCCGATGTCACACCCTGTCTTTTGCGGAAATGTATTATGTGTGACTTGCTTAATATAATTGCATTCAATTATACCAAACAACTAAATGATTAAAACCACGATGTTCATCCATAAATATGATTCAAAATATGACAACCTACATTGTTTTAAGTTCCGTAGCGGACTTTGACAAATGACTTAAATAAAACAAGGTTTTGAATCATGTATCTTATCCAAAATAAAATACACAATTCAAACCCTTCAAAATGGGATGACATCATTCTTGGTAACACATCTTGAAAACTTTAAACGCTCGCCTGATCCATATCAATTTCCTGAAATACATGTAATTTTGAAAACATCAACAAAAGTTAAGCGAGTTCATGTGTTTTGTATGTGAGGTTGTAATAACTTGTAAACATTTGAAAGAATTCCTTTGATAACCGGTATGAAAGCGTCTATGAACTGATCATTAATGTTTTGCAAGGACATTAATATGTGTGGTGTGTAGGAAGTGCTCAAACCTAGCGGATTTCCTCAAGGTCATCCGGCGGGAACGACATAGTCACCAAATGCGGCCACACAAGGACCCATGGGTGGGGCTCGCTACACCCAGATAGATCTATCACTCATGCCTCTCGGTCTTAAACTAGATTAATGGCACTTAAGAGAGATACTATATCATCCACGTGATCTAACAGTTCATTCCTTAGCTGAACCAAAAACAGCTAAAGAAAAGGGGGACATGAACTCACAATCTTGCGTCTGGTAATCCGATGTAACTCAAAGATCCTGTCCTGAAGTCGCGCAACTACCTACACACGTGTTATGTTTTATTAGACGGCTAGGTCGTGTAACGACTCTTAGTCTTGGTTGTTATGACTTAACATTCTTTGAGTCACGTCTTTGGTGTACTTCATGTTATTCCAAAGTATATAATTATTGGTTAAAATAATAATATTTTAACTTAAATTATATTTATTAAGTATTGGAATATTTGTTAAAATAATATAGTTTAACTTATATTGTCTTGTAATCCTTCCATGAATATTTTCCCCAAGGATGGGCATACTTATACTTGTATTTTTAGACTTGTGTATTTTGCCAAGTATTGGTGACGTATTCCGGTGTGTATTTGTACGTACGAGGATGCATATTTTTGTTGTATTTATTAAGTATTCTTATACTTAATTTTTGTATTTAAATTTTCCAGAATATTATTTTTTACCAATAAAAATCACCAATTTACATTCTTAAAATATATTTATTTTAAGAAAACTTTTATAGAAATTATCTATAGACTTTTCTTGGCAAAAATAATTATATTTTAATATAAACCTTAAAAAAAATATTTTTAAGATTATCTTAGAAAATATTTATAAATCCATTTTTCACCCAAAGTTATATATCCTCAATTTCTTTAAGAAAATATTTATTTCTTTAAAAATAATATATCTTCTAGTAGTTTAAGAAAATATATATATTTTTCTTCACTAAAAAAAAAAAATTTCTTCTTGACAAATTATGATATATCTTTGTAATACTTATGGAAATCATATTTTTCGTTTCCTTGGTTTCCAAAATACAGTTTCACCCATTTGTCAAAATATAAATCTATTTCCAGAATATATATATATATATATATATATATATATATATATATATATATATAAGTGTAGTCCATGTGTCTGTGTTCGGTTTGTCCAATATTCGGGTATAAATTATATATTCATTTTCTTGGAAATTTTGGTATTATTTTGTATTATAAATTTTTGGTATTTTGGTAAGTTATATTATTTTCAAGTCCTAAAATAATATAACTAGTACACATAATATACAAGTAGCACACAACTTGTGACTTCTAAATATATTTTCCTAAATATATACATAGTCACTTTTATTTATCAAAAATCAACCTCCAATATTTTGTGATTTTTGTAACAAAAATTATGGCAAATTTTATATGAAAAACCATGGTTTAAATTTACTTATAAACACTTGTTTAAAAATATTTTTCTAAGTGTTTAAATTCTACAAAAAATTTTACCATAGTTTCTCCATAAAAATGGAGGTTTCCATGCTGTAACAAGCATATCATTTTCTTTTAAAATCATCATTAATCATCCACAAATCAATCAATACTTGCCATGAGCCAAAACCATGCAATTTACACTACATCAACTTGAAATTTTGTAAAAACTTGTAGTAACTTATTATGTTATTTAGTAGGTTTAGTTACCCTTTAAATCATGGTTCTTTGTTCACAAATATCATTCTTGAAAATCTTAGTCTTTCACAACTTATAAGATGGTTTTTCTAAAAATAATTCTTTTGTATTTTTCTTGTTACAAACATGTTTCTAGTCTTGATTTAACACTAAAAATATGATTAGCTTCTTTAAAAATCATGATCTTGTAAATCTTGCAAGTAACTTTAGTTTCTTGAGAAAATCATTTTTGAAATCATCCATTTACAAGTCTTATATCATGTATTCATCATCATCATACACAAAAAACATCTTCATTTTCAAGTTCATGTGAAACATAAAGGATGATCATTTTGTCTTTCACAAGATTCATCCTCTCACTTGCTAGATCATGTGTTTAATCACAATCTAGCAAGCGTCTTATGATGTTTAACATCATAAACACAAGAAATCAACAATCAACATTCACACATACACTAAAACAACATAGATTCTTATGATTTTAAGCTTTATGTGAAGGATTATCTTCATGTTCTTTCATGATCTTTATGTTTAACCATTTACATAATCCTTTAATCAATCAAAATAGAAGTAAAATCAAGTTACAAGAGGCTTACTACTAGCACAAGGCTAGGGAAGAGATCAAAGATGAATAAGATGATGAACAAGGTGCTTAAAAGCTCTAGAGAATGGTCCTTCAAGCTCCAATGGCTCCAAGCTCCTTAACTTAGCTTCTTGCACCTTAGAATCACCTTGGATTGGAAGAGATTGAAGTGAAAGTGGTGGTGGTGTGGGTGGTGGTTCACGGCCTAGACAAGGGGAGGAGGGAGAGAAGGTGAAGTGTTTTGATGTGTGAAATGTGTTAATGTGAGGGTCTTGTGGTTTTTAAGAACAAAGTCTCCAACATACAATTATCTAATGGTTCATATGTCCCAAAAGAGATTAGCAAATCAAATAAACAAATGAGAAAAATCAAGGTGGGGTGGCCCACCTTGTAATCATCGATTAGGGGGGGGGGGGGTATGTGGTTGAATTTCAATTGTTTGTTGGTTAGTTTAGTTAGATTCTAAATGTAGTGTTTAGTGTTATAAGTGTTATGTGATTATAAGATGCATTATGATGTTCGGTGACCATAACTAGCTCGGAAATGATAAAACAGTGCTTTTAGTGAAAATTTGGTGTTTCGGGTAGTGTCCGGTTGTTCGGTTGGTTACCGGTTCGTTAAGGTGCTAAATTACGCTGTTTAGTGTGCTTTATGTCCCCTTTTGTGACAGTTTTGATTCCTGACACCTAGGAAGGTATTCTGGACCATTAAACCATAATTCTACAATATATTGTGTTGTTAAAGTGCTCATTTTTGCTGAAAAATGCATAATTCTGGTTTGTGTGAGTTTTAGGAACTTTTCGGCACTTAAACTATCTCTAGGAAGGCAGTTTTATGATCCTCACTTTCCTACACACTATACTAGTGTAACTCTTGGTTCCGGGCTCTTTCTGTGTCTTAACATCATGTCAGACCGATTACTGAACTCCCGTCAGTACTTCTAGTTTGTCTGATAACTGTGCTAACTTTGTTTCGTGCACTGATTGAATCATAATGTGTTGCATGCAATAATGATATGAAATCATGCAACATGTAATGCACTTGTATGTATATGACAATAATCAGAAAGCATTCATGTCATTAATTCAAATTAAGCACACTCATTAAAGCACAAATTACTATTTAACATGTACGGAATTACATGGAAATTTGACGGTTGTCTCATTCTCCCCCCGTTAATAAAATTTTGTCCCGAAATTTTAAGCTGCACTACGGTTGCAGGGGAGTTAGGGAACAAATGTGGATACTTTGATTTCATTCGATCTTCACGCTCCCAAGTAAACTCTGGGCCGTGATGTGAATTCCAGCGAACCTTGACAAGCTTAACACTACTCCTCCGAGTCTTGTTGACTTTCCAGTCTGTAACCTTAACGGGTTCCTCAGTGAATTGGAGAGTGTCGTTGATATGCACTTCATCCGCAGGGATGATAACTGTTTCCTGGGTTGGACTTTTCTCTAGGTTTGACACATGAAATGTGTCGTGAACACCGTGTAGTTCTTCTGGTAGTTGAAGCTTGTACGCTACGGTACCAACCCTTTCCAAAATCTTGAATGGCCCAATGTAACGTGGATTTAACTTGCCACATTTCCCGAATCGTGCTACACCTTTCCAAGGTTAGACTTTCAACAAAACCATGTCTCCTACTTCGAATTCCAACGTTTTTCTTCTTCGATCTGCGTATCTCTTTTTTCGATCACGAGCCGCCTTGATGTGCTCTTGGATCTGCATGATCTTGTCTGTAGTTTCTTGAACCAGTTCAGGACCAACCATCTGTCTATCTCCAGCATCTGCCCAACACAATGGTGAGCGGCACTTACGGCCATAAAGAGCTTCGAACGATGCGGCTTGAATGCTTGTATGGTAGCTGTTATTGTAGGAAAACTCAACTAGAGGTAGATGAGTATCCCAACTACCACCCAAATCCATCACACATGCACGAAGCATGTCTTCCAGTGTTTGAATAGTTCGTTCGCTATGACCGTCTGTCTGCGGGTGAAAGGCCGTACTCAGATTCAACTGAGATCCAAAGGCCTCTCGAAAGGATTGCCAAATCCTTGATACAAATCGTCCATCTCTGTCTGAAATTATCGAGATAGGCACTCCATGTCGTGCTACTATCTCCTTGAGGTAAAGCTCAGCTAGCTTTCCGGTGCTATCCTTCTCTCGTATCGGTAGGAAGTGTGCAGACTTTGTCAGTCGATCCACTATTACCCATATCATATCATGTCCTCTAGGAGTCCTGGGTAATTTTGTTATGAAGTCCATAGAAATCTGTTCCCACTTCCACATGGGTATTTCTGGTTGCTGCAGAAGACCGGAAGGTTTCTGATACTTGGCCTTAACCTTAGCACATGTCAGACATTTGCCAACATAAATAGCAACATCGCTCTTGAGTTTTGGCCACCAGTAATAATCTTTCAGATCTTGGTACATCTTGTCCGATCCTGGATGGATCGAGTACCTCAACTTATGAGCTTCATCAAAAATAACCTCTCGAACACCGCCATAAAGCGGAACCCAAATGCGTCCCATGAAATATAAGGTTCCTTCCTCATTCGGCACTAATTTCTTCTCCATTCCTCGGAGATATTCAGCCTTAGTGTTTTCCTTCTTAAGAGCTTGTTGTTGTGCATCACGTATGCACGAGGTGAGATTTGTCTAAATAGTCATTTCCAAAGCTCAAACCTATAGGATCAAGGTTTTGACCTAATGAGTCGATTAGAAGAGTTCTAATCCAAATCAAAGGCGGAATTCAATGATTCGGACATGATTGCAGCTTGTTTAACACTGGAAATCACTTTAACTGTCGTTTAGATTGATTTGAAAGTGATTACAGATCGTTCGACACTTCGGCAGCACCTCGACCCTGGAATCAGAATGTTACAAATGACAACATGAGCTTACCTATTTATAGAAGTCACCAGTCCGCACGAACCAAACACCTCCAGTCCGTGTGACCTGGCAGTTCGTGCGAACTGGATCTGCCAGTTCATGCGAACTGGTCCAATAACCCTAAAATCTTATTTTCTACGCTACTGATCTCCCGTCTATCCAATCTAGATACAAGAATCGATACAAGATGAAGTCGACAGACATATGCAGCAACAGACTCCCCCTTGGATGTTGACGAGTCTTCAGTGTATTGAGTCTTCAGTCTTGATCGGTCTTCTCGCTCTCTTTCCAAAATGTCTTACACTGTAAGCATCCATCAATATCTCTCCTTCACTTCCAGAATCTGAGTCTGTCTCTTTCAATCTTCAAACTCCCCTTTGCTAACAGACTCCCCCTTAAGTTGTTCCGGGATCGCAATCTGACATAACTTTCGTTCCAAGATCGTATCCTGGCTCAAACTCTGCTCAGGTTTAGACACAGGGATCTTCACAGGTTCAGAAATGATTCCTGGCTCTCCGTAGCAACAGGATCTGGAACCTAGCTTTAATCTGCACATACTCTACCACTTGTAAGAAAGACAATTTTGACATTAGTAAACTCTGCTGAACCACTTGTATTCAAAACACTCAAATTTGGTTTCAAATTAATGAACCATTTAATTATTTCAAAATCATTTCTCATTACACACAAACTCTCCCAATCCACTGTCGTTCATCATGTTTAGCACTCGGAATTTTGAAAATCAGCTTTTCAACATCAGTTGTCGAAAATAAGATGAAATAAAATCTTTTTGATTTTTCAAAATTTTATACTAAAACACACTTAAACTCTTTTTGGATTTTGGGAAATAAACTATATACAAACATCTTTTTGTGAGTTTGTGTAAGAGAATCATATCAATTTATGACAAATCACTAGTACCATTGAGCTTTAAACATTTTAAGTTCTAAACGATTCACTTAGATTGTCAGTATACTGATCCACTTAAATTTTCACACAAAGTTCAACTGTTTCGAGATACGAGATTAGTGTTTTAAGCACTTAACTTATTCGCGTGTCCCACCTCAGAATATACTCCCGTATCTAGACTCCTATATTCAGTCTTACAGGTGAATGTACACTAATGATATCTGTAAACGGGTAATGCGAGACCATGAGAGCTCAGGCTAGAACTTCCGTTCAATCAGAGATATGATGGCTCGACTTTTAGGTGTGTCCTGTTTGGGGATCTTCTTTTCAACAACACATGATTAGCATTTTTCAATGTTTCATCATTTTTTATGCTGAGGGTGGACTTTATGATTAAAGCAGTGCAAAGTATTATACGAGGACTAGGCTATTGCTCCCATAAAATCAGATGTCCTGGTATAATACCCCAGATATCATCATGCACAAAGACCTAGTATGTCAGAATTATAAAGCCCTTCAAACAAGATTTCAGGGGTTACCTATATATCCGACAGTTGTTCCCCACGAAATAAGTAAGTATTTGATATTTAGGTTTATATCTCGACAACAATTTACTAAGCGTGCGAAAACCTACTGGCATATCATCAGCGAGACCGTTTATCACATTTTAACTTTTCAATTCTTTAGCGTACTGTGATTGTCTACTGATGTACTATCATTTCCTCTTTTTCACAACAAAACTCATTTTAGATTTTTTCAATGTTTTTGGTTTTTAATTTTTATCATGTTTTTGGATTTTTCAAATTTTCAAAAATTTCTAAATTTTTTACTTCCCCTAAAATCAAAAATATGTTTCACTTTTTGATTTTCTGGGAAAATTTGAAAATGTAAACAATCAACTATACAAAGTAAAGTGACAAACTGATGTGAATTGCTTCAATTCGCTATCCACTTGGCTTAAACAATCAGAACTCCCGCTGACAACAAACTATTTTCCCATTATGATTTCAAAACACTTAAGATTGTTTTAATCAAAATGGTTTTTCCGGAAAATTAGTTTTGTTGATTTCACACATCATGGGGTTTCATCACATTGTTCTTTCAACCACTTGTAAAATCTAACACTTGTAGGTTTTTCACAAAAACCTTTTTCAAGAATGATGCCGATTCATGCTCCACGATTACCAACTTGGGAGCTCCGGCAAGTCAGGATTTTATTTTTTAAAGAATCTCACCCATGCCTGATCAATCATGGGTGAACCATCCTCATTCGGTTTAACAATTTTTGATTCATAAAACTCTTTTACACCCTTCACCTTCCCATTAGCCATCTTTCCAAAAATATGTAGCACTTTACCATTAAAAACTTTTTCAGCATCAAATTCTTCCTTATCAGAGAATAATTGATCTGAAATCTCAATCTTACCAATTGATTTCAAGTTTCCGTTTGACAATGGTGGAAAATTTTCATCATCCATTGTTGGAACGGAATTCTCAGCATTTAGCACAACAGATGGCTCCTCTGACTTTGACGAGTCAGATTCATTGCCAGAACTATCCTCTGAGTTATTGACAACCTATTTCTGTTTGTTTAAAATGGCTCTTCTTTTGTAAAAATGTTTCGAACTTTCACCAACTTCGAAAGTCGAATTTTTGAACTCCTTAAAATTTTCCATTGGTTGTTCCTTTTTATCAACACATTTCTCTTTCAATTTAGAGTTAGAAGAAACTCCCTGTTTTGTGTTGGTGGACTTTGGGCAATTCCAAGCAATATGCCCAATCTCTTGACATCTGAAACAGGTTCTTCTTTCAACTCTCGACTCAGATTCTTTCAACATATTCTTTTGCTTTTCAGCGAAAAACTCTTTGTTGGACTGTTTCCAGAAAGGCTTCTCCTTCTCTTCTTCAGAACTAGCTCCTGAAACAAATTTAGTTTTTGGCTTATAAATTTTCTCATTTTTATGATTTTCAGGTGGAATAAAACCTAAACCTTTCTTTTTGAAATTACTGTTATGGTTTGGTTTCTTTTGATAACTCGAACCAGAACTGTAACCTTTTTTTCTTGTTCAGTCTTTGTTGAACTCTTGAAGTGTACTTTTTAGGTTTTTCAGTAAGCTTTACATCTTTTATTTTAGAAATATTAATTTCTGTTAATTTGAAAACCTTGTTAATCATTTCAGTTTTAACACCTCTTATTGGAAATTCTTCATCAGAATATAATTTGTCGGAATCATTCAAAGTATATGCTACTTTGAATGTTTCGTCATTCAAATTATTATTTTGTGACATCAAAAAATCTTTATTGTAAACCCTTTTGACCGATGAACTCGAACTTCTGTCTGATGTACTTGAATTTTCAGATTTAGACTTTAACTTTGACTCTTCATCTTTATCCAACGCCTGATCGACCACTTTCTTAATTAACTCGGACTCATGATCAGTGTCAGACGCTGTGAAGGTGACATCAATATCATCTGGCAATCCATCGATAGACTCGGATTTCCGATTCAGATTGAGTGCTTTATCCATCTTTTCAAAGTCTCGGGGGGTATAGCCATCCCACATTGGATTTGGAACTCTGTTATACTTCAAACCAATTTTCTTACCAAAATTTCTTTCACATCAAAAAATCTTTATTGTAAACCCTTTTGACCGATGAACTCGAACTTCTGTCTGATGTACTTGAATTTTCAGATTTAGACTTTAACTTTGACTCTTCATCTTTATCCAACACCTGATCGACCACTTTCTTAATTAACTCGGACTCATGATCAGTGTCAGACGTTGTGAAGGTGACATCAATATCATCTGGCAATCCATCGATAGACTCGGATTTCCGATTCAAATTGAGTGCTTTATCCATCTTTTCAAAGTCTCGGGGGGTATAGCCATCCCACATTGGATTTGGAACTCTGTTATACTTCAAACCAATTTTCTTACCAAAATTTCTTTCATCATCTGCAAACTTATGAGCTGCCACGGTAGGATAGATGTGATCAATAACATAATCTGAACTTTGATAACTTCGAAGTAAATTGTTCACTCTTTCGATTTCAATCTTCATTGCTGCCAATTCTTGTTTCAGCTCAACATTCTTCTCAATATATCCATTGATTGCAGTTTTCTTTTGAAGAACTGTTGCTTTCAGAAGATTTTTCATCTGAACATCTTCATCACAAGCTCCTTTGTACAAGTTCACTTTACTGCTTAGGAGATCATAT
Source organism: Helianthus tuberosus (assembly GCA_030545235.1). Taxonomy (NCBI): domain Eukaryota; kingdom Viridiplantae; phylum Streptophyta; class Magnoliopsida; order Asterales; family Asteraceae; genus Helianthus; species Helianthus tuberosus. The sequence goes on from JARYGA010019875.1 coordinate 43,264, forward strand.
GACTCCTTTATGCTCCTCACATTGTGCAGTAAGTTCTCTTTGAGCTTATCCAATTCAGCCAACTTTGTATCTTTCTCAGCACAATCTCTTCAAGATACTAAACACTTTGCACAAGGTTTTTCAACCTCTACAATCTTTTCAACTTCAACTATTTTCTCCACGACCTTTTTAATTACAATTGATTCTTTCTCAACTTCCATCTTCACTTCATTCTCTTCGTCCTCGACTTTCTCCGTCGGCTTTTCTTCACCTTTTGCCTTTTCTTCAGCAACCCTTCTTTCTTCAATTTTTTGCATTTTCTTCGGCAATCCTTCTTTCTTCAATTTTTGCATTTTCTTCAGCAATCCTTCTTGCTTCCATTTCTCTCTTCAGTCTAGCAACCTTTTCCTCTTTCAAAATCTCTATTTTATCTGCAAAAAACAAATTAAAACTGTAAGGATCCAATTGTTTTCTAGCTCTATTAATATATTCTTCCTCATCATCAGTATCTTCATCACTTCCTGAAGATTTAAAAATCGGTTGTCTTCTAGGACGGTTCTTAGATTTGACTGATTCTTCTCTTGAGGTTGAGTCTTCAAAGATTTGAGCAACAAACGCTTTAGAAACTGAAGGTCTAGAAGGATCATAATCATCCCAATTGAAATCTTTCGGAATCCTTTCATCTTCT
>JARYGA010019876.1:0-13686 GCA_030545235.1 Helianthus tuberosus
AGCAGCCAGAGATACCTATGTGGAAATGGGAACAGATCGCTATGGATTTTGTTACAGGGTTACCTAGAACACAGGCTGGGAACGATACTATATGGGTGATCGTCGACCGTCTCACAAAGTCAGCACATTTCCTAGCAATCAAGGAGACAGATAAGTATTCGCAGCTCGCAGCAGTGTACCTTAAAGAGGTGGTTTCTAGGCACGGGGTGCCGACTTCTATTATTTCTGATCGAGATCCTCGTTTTACTTCGTAGTTATGGCAGGCTATGCATAAGATGTTCGGCTCACGTCTCGATATGAGCACGGCTTATCATCCACAGACAGATGGTCAGAGTGAGCGTACTATTCAGACACTAGAGGACATGCTGCGGGCATGTGTTATTGATTTTGGGAAAGGATGGGAGAAGCACTTGCCGTTGGTAGAGTTTTCCTACAATAACAGCTACCACACCAGTATCAAAGCGGCACCATTTGAGGCACTGTACGGGAGGAAGTGCCGTTCACCTCTCTGCTGGGCTGAAGTGGGTGATAGTCAGATCACAGGTCCTGAGATGGTACTCGAAACTTCAGATATGATTGTGAAAATCAGGGAACGTATGGCAGCTGCTCGTGACCATCAGAAGGCCTATGCTGACGAGCGTGCCAAAGAAGTAGTGTTTGAAGTGAATGACCGCGTCATGCTGAAAGTCTCACCGTGGAAAGGGGTCGTACGCTTTGGGAAGCGTGGCAAGCTGAATCCATGTTATGTTGGGCCGTTTAAAGTTCTTGAGCGTATCGGTAAGGTGGCTTATAGGTTGGAGTTACCTACTGAGCTGGGCAATGTACACGACGTATTTCATGTATCACAGTTAAAGAAGTGTTATGCTGACGACCCATTAGTGGTACCATATCAAGAGTTGAGGATCGATGACAAGTTGCAGTTTGTCGAGGAACCTATTGAGATCATGGATAGGGAGGTCAAAGTACGCAAGCATAGTCGTATTCCGATTGTTCGAGTCCGTTGGAACTCGCGGCGTGGACCGGAGTTCACATGGGAGCGAGAAGATCAAATGAAGCTCAAGTATCCTCACATTTTCCCTAAAGACAAACCAGAATCTAGTAAAGCTGGTGAATCTCGGGACGAGATTCCTCTTCAAGTTGGGGATGATGTGACACCAGAGCAGAATCTGCGACAATCTTGATTTCCTCACCTCATTCCTCAGTGCTTACTTGTCAAATTTCGGGACGAAATTTCTTTCAAGTTAGGGATGATGTGACAACCTGAACTTTCAAGGTCAGTGTCCTTTATTTGCGCGATCATATTCTTGTCATTTCCCTTCCATACTTCTTGCAATGATAAAATGTGTAAGTACTTGTGTTGTATGATTAACCATTCACGTAACTGTTAAACGTTTTGGTACTTGCTTTGTATATATGGGTCGCACAAACTCACCTAGCACCCGTACACTTTGGGCCGGAGGCACATCCGGTATTCTATCACGAGGCCCACACTTGTGGGTGTTGGACCGCTCATGAACCAACCGGACAGAAGTCCAGTAGCAACGCAATTCAAGTGGATTTGGCCCATGTGTTTCGATTAATTATAGGTTGTTGATTTACGACTCATACCCACCGGTCTACTAGTCATACACCGGAACTAGAATCTAGACCCAACTTGTTGTGTTTAAACCAATTATATCAAGGTTATCGGCCCATTAGTGCATCACTTTGCTATATTACGTACACCCTAGGTAATATCTCACATTATCACCACAAGAAACCCTAGCCTCTCTCTCTCCCAAGGATCGCGTATAACAGGAAGAACCCCCCTAACGATCTGTGCTCCTTCCAACTTTCGGTTAGTATTCCATATGTTATTAAAACCGTCTTGTTGATAGGTTATCTAGGTGAATCTATGTGCTGATAACATGAATATTGTATAATCGAAAATTTCATGCATAACTGATATTATCTTAGAGTGTTGAATGTTAACTCTTGAACTAGTTGGTACGTAATTAAAGTTGATTAGATCTGGTATGCGATGATCAATAATTCCGTATGGTAACTTGCGTATAGATGGATAATATTTTGAGTATGAAACAATAACATATTAACTGTTGGTGAATTACTAGGATTCATGCAACTCTAGCTCTTATTAGTGATGATGCTAGACTTAGTGGATACACAGAAAATCACGTGAATATATTTGATTAGTGTAAATCTAGTTCAGTTGTGCGGCCCAATGATATTAGAGGATTGTGAATTGTACAGTAGGTTGTCATGTGTGTCTTGAGTCTTTGTGGGGAGCACATGACTGATTAGATTGATTTTAGTGATGGATGTTTATGAGCATGCTAATAAAACAATGATGCTTGTTGTTATTGATGTTTATTGTTAATGATATCTACTGATGGTGATGCTCACTGTTAATGATGCTATCTATGACCAAGTGACTTAAGTAGGCCTTTACATCTAGCACACATAACTGTTAAGCGTTATTACGGAACATACATACAAACTATGGACTTGTTAGAGTCATATAACTGCTGTGTGTTATTCAGAACAGGTACTTGAGTACATGTTACGATTATAAATGAAAATTCATACATTTTGAACGCAAACTGATTCCATGTGTGCGTGAATACGCTAGGCTGTGATTGATTAATTGTGATCAAGTAGTTAAGCAATACCGAGCAAACCGAGGTGAGTTCACTGCACTTTTCTAAGCATGCGTCCCGGTGGTTTGGGACATCTGGTAAACGTTTCTAAAGGGAATACTGGGTAAACTGTTATTTGAGATGTTGGTTATTGAACACAGAATCGATCATCTACCATGTTGCCTGTAAGGCAATGGGGTAACTAGTTGATAGCGCTATTAGGTTTGACACCCTCACACCGGGCCGTAAGGACGGGCGTGATCTAGTTACCTGGACATCATTACCAATGCTTGGTTAGGGGCATTGGGGTTGGGCACACTCCCAGGTTATATTGGGCACACTCCCATGGTATATATTGGACACACTTCCAGTATATAAGACTCTCCTACGTTAATAACAATCCCAAAATGAAACGATGAGTTGACTTAACAGATATCTGGTAACTACACACGTTAATAAAACCTTGAACTCACCAGCGTAGTCTGACACACTTGTCTGCATGCTTGCAGGTCGCTAGAATTCGTGACGTGGACTTGCTTTCTGGGAGTGCTGGAGTGGTCATGGATCGAGGCTCTTGGATTAACTTATAAGTGAAACGTTGGTTTTGAACATTTACTATGAAACAATTTACTATATGCTTCCGCTACAAAACACTTTGGGAGTAACCCTATGTTTGATATTTTCTATTGGTAATTCAAGACATGTTTTATTTAAATATTTATCATTGGTTCAATGTGATTGGTGGCTCGAACTCTGATGAGTAACACGCCTCGCGGAGTTCCCGCAGGTGGTATTTTGGGGGTGTTACACCCAAACCTTCTGTCACACCCTGTCTTTTGCGGAAGCGTATGATGTGTGACTAGCTTGTTATCATTGCATTCAATCGTAATAAACAACTACATGATCAAAACGATTTTCATCCATTCATGAAAATTTGAGTATTACAAACACGTGTTATTTAAGTTTTCAAAACACGACCTTTGCCAAGGTTATAATTCAACAAAAGTGGATGACATCTAAACTTGTAGTCTACTTCTAGTTACGACACTTGCGCCCAAGATCCATCCTGTAACCTGAAATACATGTAATTTTGGAAAACATCAACATAAAGTTGAGCGAGTTCATGCGTTTTTGTATTTCACGTTTTTATACTTTGTATGAAAACATAGTATTTGTCATGTATAATTCAAGTCTTTCTTGAGTACCCCACGTACTCAAGTATAATTCCCGTTTTCTTGAGTACCCCACTTACTCAAGTATCATTCAAGTTTTCTTGTATACCCCACGTTTTAAATGATTGTTTATACAAGGACATTAAGGCACGTGAGGACATAGGGAGCATTAGTATATTCTCCTTCAAGGCATGTGAGGACATAGGGAGCATTAGTATTTTCTCCTTTAACTGTGTCGATTACCCTCGACTGTGTCGATTAACCTCGACTGTGTCGATTTCCCTCGACTGTGTCGATTAACCTCGACTGTGTCGATTTCCCTCGACTGGGACACCGAAGCACTCAAGTGGTCACATAAGGACCATGAGTGGGGCTCGGCCGTACCCGTTAGATCTAACCCTCGTCCCTAATTAAGTATTAATGGCATCTCAATATCTAGTTTAAGCTCACATGATCTAGTATTTTCTAGGCTTTTCTTAAAGCTCATCATATTGCACTCACCACGAGTGCTTCTCGTATTCTTAAATCATATTGCACTCGGTTCTCGTTCTCACCAAGAGTGCTTCTTGTATTTTTACCCTTTGTAAAAATTATAATATTTGTAACATGTATTTCACCCCCGAGAGTTATAAAACCAAAAACAGTTAGAGAAAAGGGGGAGCATGAACTCACAACTTTGCGTTCCTGCGTCGTAAACTTCACCGGATTTGCTTATCTAGCGTCGTGACCTATACATGTTTTCTTAACGTTAGTCACTAGACTTGTATCGCACAAGTACAGTCACTATCTCTTGTGTACGTATTCTTGTGTTAAAAATAACTTATATTTTTAACTAAGTGTCATACTTATATTATTTTCTCAAAAATTAATATAAGTATCTCGTGTTTTGCGCTTTGCACCCGAATTATGTATCTTGTATGTTGTATGTGTATTTTTATGTTTATACCCCTCATGAGTATTTAGTGTATTTTTAAGTCTTAATACACTAGCACGTATAACACATACTATATACACTTAGCACAAAAGTTGGTGATAAAATAATATATATTTTTCTCTCAAAAATATACATACTTATATCCATTTTTATTCTTGAAGAAATCCTCATTTCTTATCACCAAAAATTTGGGAAACCTTGGTAATACTTTAAATACATTTTTAGGGAATAAGTTTCCCAAAAACTTATATTTTTCTAAGTGTCAAAATTTATAAAAATTTTGACAGAGTTTCCCCTAAAAATGGAGGTTTCCCATGTTTTCAAAACATGTGTTTATTTTCTTTTAAATCGTCAACAATCATCAACAACAATTATCAACAATAATCATCAACAACAATTACTAATTTCTCCATTTCATGAACTTGAATATTTACAAAAATGTGTAGTAATTTACTAGCACATTTAGTAAGCCTTGTTATCTTTAAAAATAAGTTTAATTTCTTAAAAACTTTATTTTTAAAGAATATGAAGTTTCACAACTTCTAGTTGGTTTTTACGAAAATTATTTCTTTGTTAAAACTTTTGTTACACAAGTGTCCACACACTTGTTTGTTCATAAAAACACCTCTACTTCATGAAAGATCCGATTTTAAAACATGGTTTTGTCTTACAGTTGGTCTTTCGAAAATACCGCTTGTAGATCTTTAGATCTACTAGTTTAGAACTCCATTTCATAAGATAAATTGTTTTTACACAAGTTCATGGTTAATAGTAGTAGTGTTCATCATCTACTCCTTTTTATACTTTAACATACACTAGCTCATGTTCTAAGAACATAACCTAGCCGGGTTAGATGACGATCCGAACTACTACTAGCATTAAACAACACAAAATAATCATCACAAAACAAGTTTAACAAGTTTTACACAATTATCCATCTATTAACCATCATATTCATCACTTTAATAGACTTTTAGTTGGTGATTTAGTATGTTCATTATTTTCAACCGACAAATCTCTTATTAACCACTCTAGACAAGATCAAGAAGGTGTTTTAGAACACTTACTACTAGCTCAAGGCTAGGGAAGTTCAAGAGTGCAAATGAGGTGGATAAAAAAGCAAATGGTGAAGGTCCTTCAAGTTCCGTGAGCACCGAGCCTCGTTAGCGACCTTCTTACACCATAATATCACCTTAGAATGGATGAGTGTGGATCGAAAATTGATGTGTGGGGAGGGGGTGCTTGAGCCGTAGCCTTGAGGGAAGAAGGAGAAGAAAGTTGTTGTTTGTTGTGTGAATGATGGAATGAAGAAGATCTTGTGGTTTAATATAAAATCCTCCAACATGGCATTATCCTCTAGTCAATGTGTCTTCAAGATATCACACATGATCTATTTTTTTAATTCAAGGAAATCAAGGGGGTGTACCCCTTGTCTAGGGCCGGTTATGGGGGGTTGGGCATCTAGTTTGATTTCAAGTGGAAGTTACAAGCTCTAGTTACATGTTAAGTGTTAGATTTAGTGTTAAGTGTGTTATGAAGTATATAGTGTGTTAGGGTGTTCGGGGACCCTAACTACCTTAGAAAAATAAAAACAATGCTTCTAGCATTATTTTGGTGTTCCGGGTAATATCCGGTTGTGCGGTTAGACACCGGTTCGTTAAAGTGCTAAATCACACTTTTTAGTGTCTTTTAAGTACCCTTCAATTCCCAACACTTAGGGAAATATTCTGGATGATAAAACGAAATTTCTGCATAATATTCATGTGCTAAAATCTGAATTATTGCTGAATTATGCAAAATTCTGCACTTAAAGTGCGTTTCGGGTGCTTTTTAGTGCTTATTTTTGCTTTCGCAATGTCTATAAATTAAACCCTTATATGTACTCTTGGGTTTTAATGTACTTTTGTCGTCGGACCTACACCTAGGCCTCAATTCTAATGTCTGACTGCTTTCTGCAGTTCTGTTGACACAGTGTGTCTTACCGGTGAGTTTACTAATATTTTTGACGCAACGCTATCATAACGTAATTCTTGTAGCATATATCATGCATGAATTCACTTGTATGGAATTCAGAAATTTATTTGTCTGGTAAACCAGATCATGCACAGTCATTTAAGCACAAATTACTGTTCATTTCGTGTACGGAATGTATGGAAAAGTGACGGTTGTCACAGTCTCCCCCCGTTAAAAGAATTTCGTCCCGAAATTCAAGCGATGCCATCGGTCGCAGGGGAGTTGTGAAACCAATATGGTCACTTAGATTCATGATTTGTCTTTATGTTCCCATGAAATCTCTGGGCCATGTCATGAATACTATCGTACTCAAGTAAGTCGATCATGACTTTTTCTGTATCTTGTGGACTCTTGGTCCATAACCTCAGCAGGTTTCTATAGTATCACGGACTCTAGGTCCAAAACCTCAACAGGTTTCTATAGTATCATGGACTCTAGGTCCAAAACCTCAACAGGTTTCTTATAGTAATTCTTGTCGTTTGTCATTGACGTGAATCTTATTTGTGGGAACAACGACTGTTCCTTGAGTCAGACTCCTCTAACGATTAGACACATGAATGTGTCGCGATCACTACTGATCTTTTTCTGGGAGTTTTATCTTGTGAACAATGGTTCTGATCCCTACACTGGGGATTCAGCCTTTTCGTTTTCCAAACCACATTACGCCTTCTCTAGGCGAGGCTCACATTAAGCCATACTTCTTGTCTCAAATCCTTACGACTTCTACCGCTCATCGGCGTAATTTTTCTGTATTTTGCGGGCTGTCTCGGTATGATCACATATCTGAACGATCTTGCCTCTAGTTTTCCTGGGCCGACTCGGGCCAGTAGATTGTTTATTCCCGGTCTCTGATCAACACGACGGGGATCGATTTACTATGTTTCGTCTGAAACTTCGCACGAAGCGGTACTGTTGTAGGAAAACTCTACTAAGGGCAAGTGAGTGTTCCGACTTTTTATCGAAGTTTATCACGCAAGCACGTATCGTGTTCATACAGTCTGCATCGTTCAGCAGCTCAGTTCATATTCGAGTTCTTACGATCATCGGTGTGCTGCAACCCCTGTGATCAGTACAGATCGTGTAGCGTTTTCTTTCAGGTAATGACGTCCAGTTGCGGCGCGCAATCACTGTATCTATCTCAAGGTCTCTTCTCATGATTCCTTAATCAATGTGCCGCGTATGCAAGGTCGTGGTCTCGTTGCATTAACGTACAATCGAGATTTTGTCGAGAGGCGTCACTTCATTGCAACTCTAGCTCTTTAGCTCTTGGTTGCAGGGTTGGCTTGAATCTCGTTCTTATTCATCATGTACCTTAAAGTTTTCACTTCGCGAATTCGAAATCCGCTTTTCGTTATTACAGCATATAAATGTTCTCTTCTCTAAGAGTTGCAAGGTAAATTGCAGCTGTTGCTCACGACCTTCCTTGGTCGTTGGCCATATAAGTATGTAGTCAATAAGTATATGACTTACCCAGGTATGGCTTACACGTTCGATTCATGAGGTCCATGAACATTGTCGATGCATGTGTTAAGCCAAATGATGCGACAAGGAACTCGTAATGCTTGAAGCGAGTCCTAAAGGTCGTTTTAGGAACGTTTCCTTCTGGTATTCACAGTGGAGGACCTCTTGTCCTCAAGTTGATCTTTGAGTGGTAACTGGAACCTTACGATTGGCTCATTTGTGTCATCAGTCCCTGGCAAAGGATTCTGATCCTCAATTTTCTAAAGTTTAAGTAAAGTGGAGACTACCAACTTTCTCCTTGTCTCCTTATCTAAGGATGTTATATCCTTAATTTCCTCTGTCTAGCAGCTCTTGCAGTTATATCAGAGGTTCATGCTTCGCTGGTGAAGTTAGTCGGTATGGCGTCATTCGTCACTGGTGCTGCTCCTGGCACGCGATTTATTCTGAACTCCTCTCGTCGCTATAGAGAGGCGTTCCTGGTAAGTCTTCTGAAAAGGCTACTGGGACTTCTTTCATCACGGGGATGTTCTCAGGCTCTGCAGTCTACTCGGAGGCGTTTCTATGCCTCTTCGACCAATGAGGGGTGTCGTAGATCTGTCGCCTTGTGGGGTCTAACATCCTTGCACCTATTGCAGGAAAGTTGGGTTTCATCTTCCGCAAGAGGGATGTGTCTGATTTTCTTATATCGAACGACTTCAGCTGTATACTTGGATTTCTGATCCATGCTGCCTTTCATATTATGACTTCGCGAGTCAATGGTAACAGAAGGTTCCGGCCTTCTGAGTCCCTAAATACAATCCTTAATCGCTTCGACTGTTTAAACTAGCCTCCTATATGCCCATTTCTAAAGAATACGGGGCGTTTATTTTACTCGAAACTAGGCCAAGCAGTTTCTTATGTTCTAAGCATGCAAGGTTACAGTTGATTCCAGTATCAATTAAAAGTAGATGCATAGGGTTGGTTAATAGGGAACGTACCCGTAACCACATCTGGATCCTGGCGTGCTTCACGAGTTTTGATCGTGAAAACCCTTCCTTGCTTGTTTCTTCCTAGGGCAATCTTTCCTAAAGTGCCCTGCTTCACCACATTTGTAGCAACCTGGTATTCTCTTATTTCTTCCATCTGGGTCCTTCGCCCAACAGGCATCCTTGCTGTGCCCTTCTTTTCCACACTTTCGGCACGTAGGCCTTAGACATCGACCTTCATGGTGAAAAGTGCATTCCCCGCATCTCGGCTTAGTCCCCGAGTATATTTTTCCACCAGCCTTATTAGTGGCTCCATCAGTTTTCCTGTCATGCGGTGGTTTCACTTTCTTTCTTTTGCCTGTTTTAGAGCTTCCATAGTTGACTTGGGTGCTCATCTTTAGGTTTGAGGACTTCCTCTTCTTGTTGCTTGATGACTCCACATGAGTCTCTTTCTTGTTATCCTCAGATTCCGAAAATTTTCCCGCACGAAGAGCTTCTTCAGTAAGAGTGACACTCATATCGATAGCCTCTGCAATGGTTGAGGGCTTTGAGGTAGTAACCATGCTCCTGATCTGAGGTGCAAGTCCCCAAATGAATCGTTCAACCCTTTTAAATTCCGGTTTGACTAAGTAGGGGACGACCCTAGACAAGTCGTGAAATCGTTGGACGTATTCAGGAATCTTCGGTCCGTCCATTTTCAAATTCCAGAACTCCACCTCAATCTTCTGGATTTCCGTCCTAGAACAGTACTTCTTTTCCATCATTTCCTTGAGCTCGTCCCAGCTCAGTGCATAAGCAGCATCTGCACCAAGGGTTTGAACCTGAAGGTTCCACCAGGAGAGTGCGCCATCTATGAATAACCCTGAGATATAGGTAACACTCTGTTGGGGCGAACAGTTACTCATTCTTAGAATGGAGTCAGTCTTTTCTGCCCAACAAACAAATGCAACGGCACCTCCTGTGCCATCAAAATTTAATGGCTTGCAGTCCAGGAATTGTTTATAGGTGCAGCCAGTCGGAGGGTTATTTCCAGTAGTGCCATCGCTGTGCTTAGAGCGGAGGGCTTCATGTCGAGCAGTCGCCTGTGAGATGCGTTCTTGCAGCTCGGCTTCTGTTCTTGGCAGCGTACTGGTGTTTGTGTCTCGCCTGGGTGGCATTCTCTTCTGCCAAAATGGTATGAAGTAGGTTAGACAATATTTTCCATAATTGTCTATGAGGTACATAACATCGTAAGTCATCATGTAATCTCCCAATTTCACATGTGTATATATAATCAATGTATGAGCGAGGAAACAGTTATTGAGCCTCCACATAGGCTTGCCAACTTGGCTTATTGTTTGAAATAAAATGAGCTCGAGGCTACATCGTCTCGGTCAGTCAAGTTTTAGTTATTTCCTACTACATTGGTTTTTCTTGGGTCTTTGGCTTTACTGGTGCGTATACTTTCCCTTAGATGGGGTTGTCCGTGTCGAGGTGGTAGAGAGTGTGTCGTCACTGATTCTTCCAGAATGTCATTTCACCTCTCTTTCTTAAACATCGTTTTCTCAGACGTCTCGTATGCAGGTAGATGTGTCAGTCATGAAGTAAGCTAAGACAGGCTTCCTACTTGCTAACGTGCTAAAGCACTGATCTATGTGTTGTTCTACCAGATGAAGGTGAGGGCACCTATAGATTAATTTTGTATGGTTTTCATTAGCTCGGCCCGCAGAGTCCACCAGGATTCCTGTGCACTACAAATCGTTATTATGTGGGCCCCTGTAATAATAAATTATCTTGCACAGTTACCCAAATTTTATCTCGTCCAAGCAGATGATCAATCAAAGAGGGGACACTACTGTCCTTATACCTCTTGTCATGGAAAGGACCTTTGCGATGGTCCACGCGCTAACATTCGTTATCGTTACGCGCGTATAGGCACGATGATTAGATGGAATAGGAATAAAGAGAATTCCTAGTAGTTGGAGGGGCACCTTCGAGATGAATACTTCATCTCCCTTTTCTGGTTAAGCATATCGTCAATCTTGCTTCACATAAGCCGCAGGGATCTCGTCCCGTTGATTGAGAATTCGTTCAAGGTTGCCGCCTCTGCCTCGTCATCATCACCGTAGTTAGGCAACTTCACGATCGAGAGGGAAGAGCAGCCATCTCCTACGGAAGCAAGCTCAGCATCTTGTTTGGTACACTCCCAACCATGAGCTTTGCAAAGGACGCGAGGTCGGTAGCTTCATCGTGCGAGTCACGTATAGTAATAGGAGTCAGAGTCGAAAGTATCTCATTCACGTCAATAATAATTCCGTACACTTATTTGTATGTATGTATATCAATAACATATATGCTACTTAGCATAATCAAGCAATTTAATGCATTATATCACGTATAACTCTCGTTTTTTTTGGGGGGGGGGTCATTTTGTTTTTTGGCAAGTCTAACTCGTGTAGACTATTCTTTGGTTGGCACCTTATTTTAAAGGTATTCCTCACTAATGTCCTTGCCTTGTCACTTTTTGAAAAGTGTCTGACTTGTGGATCTTGGCGCTTTCGTGAATGCAATGAAAACCTTTTTGTAAAATGTTTTCGTGAGAGAACTCTAGTGATTGTAGTCTAGACTCGAGAAGGAATCCTAGTTCACTACAATCGAAGCTCTGATACCAAACTGTCACACCCTGTCTTTTGCGGAAGCGTATGATGTGTGACTAGCTTGTTATCATTACATGATCAAAACGATGTTCATCCATTCATGAAAATTTGAGTATTACAAACACGTGTTATTTAAGTTTTCAAAACACGACCTTTGCCAAGGTTATAATTCAACAAAAGTGGATGACATCTAAACTTGTAGTCTACTTCTAGTTACGACACTTGCGCCCAAGATCCATCCTGTCACCTGAAATACATGTAATTTTGGAAAACATCAACATAAAGTTGAGCGAGTTCATGCGTTTTTGTATTTCACGTTTTTATACTTTGTATGAAAACATAGTATTTGTCATGTATAATTCAAGTCTTTCTTGAGTACCCCACGTACTCAAGTATAATTCCCGTTTTCTTGAGTACCCCACGTACTCAAGTATCATTCAAGTTTTCTTGTGTACCCCATGTTTTAAATGATTGTTTATACAAGGGCATTAAGGCACGTGAGGACATAGGTAGCATTAGTATATTCTCCTTCAAGGCATGTGAGGACATAGGGAGCATTAGTATTTTCTCCTTTAACTGTGTCGATTACCCTCGACTGTGTCGATTAACCTCGACTGTGTCAATTTCCCTTGACTGTGTCGATTTCCCTCAACTGTGTCGATTAACCTCGACTGTGTCGATTTCCCTCGACTGGGACACCGAAGCACTCAAGTGGTCACATAAGGACCATGAGTGGGGCTCGGCCGTACCCGTTAGATCTAACCCTCGTCCCTAATTAAGTATTAATGGCATCTCAATATCTAGTTTAAGCTCACATGATCTAGTATTTTCTAGGCTTTTCTTAAAGCTCGTTATATTGCACTCACCACGAGTGCTTCTCGTATTCTTAAATCATATTGCACTCGGTTCTCGTTCTCACCAAGAGTGCTTCTTGTATTTTTACCCTTTGTAAAAATTATAATATTTGTAACATGTATTTCACCCCCGAGAGTTATAAAACCAAAAACAGTTAGAGAAAAGGGGGAGCATGAACTCACAACTTTGCGTTCCTGCGTCGTAAACTTCACCGGATTTGCTTATCTAGCGTCGTGACCTATACGTGTTTTCTTAACGTTAGTCACTAGACTTGTATCGCATAAGTACAGTCACTATCTCTTGTGTACGTATTCTTGTGTTAAAAATAACTTATATTTTTAACTAAGTGTCTTACTTATATTATTTTCTCAAAAATTAATATAAGTATCTCGTGTTTTGCGCTTTGCACCCGAATTATGTATCTTGTATGTTGTATGTGTATTTTTATGTTTATACCCCTCATGAGTATTTAGTGTATTTTTAAGTCTTAATACACTAGCACGTATAACACATACTATATACACTTAGCACAAAAGTTGGTGATAAAATAATATATATTTTTCTCTCAAAAATATACATACTTATATCCATTTTTATTCTTGAAGAAATCCTCATTTCTTATCACCAAAAATTAGGGAAACCTTGGTAATACTTTAAATACATTTTTAGGGAATAAGTTTCCCAAAAACTTATATTTTTCTAAGTGTCAAAATTTATAAAAATTTTGACAGAGTTTCCCCTAAAAATGGAGGTTTCCCATGTTTTCAAAACATGTGTTTATTTTCTTTTAAATCGTCAACAATCATCAACAACAATTATCAACAATAATCATCAACAACAATTACTAATTTCTCCATTTCATGAACTTGAATATTTACAAAAATGTGTAGTAATTTACTAGCACATTTAGTAAGCCTTGTTATCTTTAAAAATAAGTTTAATTTCTTAAAAACTTTATTTTTAAAGAATATGAAGTTTCACAACTTCTAGTCGGTTTTTACGAAAATTATTTCT